>JAIUZE010045774.1:0-51884 GCA_022085475.1 Heliosperma pusillum | reverse complement strand
AACTCGACTCAAAAGTCAAGAAAAGTCAAACTCGACTCAAAAGTCAAGAAAAGTCAAACTCGACTCAAAAGTAAAGAAAAGTCAAACTCGCCTTAAGACGGGATTTTCATGAAATCTCACAGAAATTCCAAATACGAACTCGGAAATTCTAAATTCGACTCGGAACATAAAATTATAAATTAAAACTTAAATTTGATGAAAAGATTTCGTAAAATATTTCTACTAGAAAAATAGGGTACATTTCCGGGTGTTACAGAGTAACTCCGGGTTCTCCCAGCCATATCACATAAACGTACATATAAGGAAATTACAAAAGTAGAGCATGCATATATAGATATACATGTGAGATACAATAAGAATAGATAGGCAATCCAATATATAATGATAAGATCATGTGGAAATACAAATCCGAAACCATCATGTTATTCAAAGACTCGGGGAAGACACTCTTAGGCAACCGAATACGCTCACTAGGGCTTGCATCTCACCGTTAGCGGTATAAGATTGATAAGATTGAGACTCGACAGACAAACCAAGTCAAGTCATGCGATGATCACATTAAAACCAACATATTATCATCCATTCAAGAACCAAGACATTGACGGTGTCCAATCATGCAATGACCATGAACAAGATCATGAAATCACGCATTCAAAGAACGACACAAGACGACATCTCTCACGGTAAATGAAACGCACTAGCATCGTGTACATGGCAAGTATGTTTAAAAGGCATCCACGGGATAAGCATTTCCCTGAACTCATACGCGATGCTTACATTTCGCCTATGTAGACTATTTTTCCTCCATGGGTAGCACGACGATAATATAACGGTACTAGTCTAAACATGGCCCAGGACTCGGAATATAACGTGTTCCGATTCGACATGCGATTAAAACGTTTCGCATCCAAGACTCGGGTTCATACACATGACGCCGAGACCCCAAATCGGTAGATCAATTCACGAAAGAGGCCGGGAAAAAAACAGCTCAAGCTCATAACATGCGGTACGCTACATGAAATAACACCACCTCGCAAGTACACAACATTTGACGGCCGGGTCGATCAACGCATAGCGTTCAACTCCCAACAACGTCGTCGTATGCCCACTAACACATGCAATTAAGCAGTAGGATACCTCTCCGTTCCGACATTCCATCCTTACGAACGGGAAGGTAGCCAAGGGAATGAGAGTACAAAGCACAAGACAAAATAGTGCTCAAACCGTATCATTTGTGAAAACCGACTCAAAGTGGGACATAGCAAAAACCGTCACAAAACATGTGATACATGCGAAAGGGATATCATATAACCAAAACATGAATATTATAAGACATTACGTAAAATTATACGATAAACCGATCATGCGAACTATTATAAATTACGAGTTTTAGAATTTAAAGAAAAAGAACACAGCCGTGTTCTAGGCCGGTCACTGGACCGGCGGCCGGTGGGCCGGCTCAGAGCACAAGGCAAAAACCAAAAATCATAGAAAACAAGGTAATGTGTTCCAGGCCGGTCAAGAGGGAGGCGGCCGGTACCCCGGCTCAGAGCACAACACTAACAAACACAAAAATCACAAGTTTGGGAACTATCAAAACAAGGGTCTACTTCAAATGGTCATAACTAAAGTTCTAGATATGGGAATGCAGACATTCCAAGTCGAAGTGATAGCTTATCCTCTTACGGTTCCAACGAGTGGTCACAAGCCCAAAACAAGCAAGTAACGAAGGAGTTATGATCATTCTACGAAAAAGGGTCGGTGCAGGAAATTCCTAGCCGGGCACTAGACCGGCTGCCGGTCCTTCGGCCAGGAATACAATTCCACCCGAGAACAACAAGCACCCATTCTATCATTTTCAATTCTCCTAATTCACTTCTAATAATTACCAATAATCAATATTCATCATCAACCATCAACAAATAACAACAATCATAAATCATAACATGATTCCTAAGCTTCTAATCGTATTCTAAATACGATTTCTAACATATAAAGCATGCAAAACACGTAAATGATACCGAGTAACCGTTCACCGTTACCTTTACGCGTCTTTAATCGATTACTAAGCCTTCCTAATCTCCACCTACATACAATTAGATAATAAAAGACGAATATCATTCATCTTGAGAAAGACGGATAATTTAAAAAGCGAGAAAGACGGTAATTTTATTACCAATACGGATAGAGGAAGGTACGGGAGGAAGAATAAGATAAACTTACGTAAATTCCATCAAGTAACGAAGAAGTTACGACGAATCAAAGATCGTAAAAAGCTAAGGAGGCAAGGATTGAGTTTTCTTAAAGAGGAAGGAAGATTTGTGTTTGATTTTGGAGTAATGAATTAGGTTAAGGGAATTAGAGTATAAATAAGGAAAAGTCAACCAAAAAGTCAAACTCGCCTTAAGACGGCTTTTTCATGGAATCTCGCAGAAATTCCAAATACGAACTCGGAAATTCTAAATTCGACTCGAAACTTAAAATTATAAATTAAAACTTAAATTTGCTGAAAAAGTTTCGTAAAATATTTCTACTAGAAAAATAGGGTACATTTCCGGGTGTTACAGGTGTTCTTTTGTACAACTCTCCTTGCATGAGGAGGTATTGAGAGGCTAGGAGGCATATGGTGCGTTGTCCTCTCTTTTCTATTTCCGGTGGGTATGTACCATTGAGTTTGAAATTTAGAATGGTTTGGAACTAGGGTTCCTCTGGGCTTTCTTCTTCATCTGTAAGCTGGTGCACATAGGCTGGTTCTGACCCCCGTTCGATGCATAAAGGCATTTCGATCATGTTGTCTTGTATACTGTTCAAGGCTGCAAATTTCGCAAAAGCGTCTGCGAACTGATTTTCTTCGCGAAGTAGATGTAGATAAGAGACTTGGTCAAATAATTGGGCGACCTGATCTATCCTAGCCTGATAGGGTGCTAAACTTTCACTTCGAATTTTCCATGAATGTGTAACTTGGTTATTGATCAAGGAGGATTCTCCATGAACTCGAAGATTCTTAATGCCTAAACTGACTGCTGCATGTAGGCCAATGAGGCAAGCTTCATATTCTGCTGCATTATTTGTCACCTCGAAGTCGAGTTTAACCGATAGTGGTGTATGTTCACCTTCAAGAGAAATGAGCAATTCTCCCACTCCAAATCCTCTTAAATTTGATGCACCATCAAAATAAAGGTACTAGGAGTCTATACAAGTCTGTAGTATGTCCTCGTCTAGAAATGACCACATGTCTAATGCTTGGGCATCGTCGATAGGATTATCTGCGAAAAATTCAGCAACAGCGCGTCCCTTTATGACTTTCAGAGGTACATACTTGAGATCGAACTCTGAGAGCATTAAGGTCCATCTTGCCAAACATGTAACACCCACAAATGTACCCTATTTGTAATTTAAAAATATTATACGGATACTTTTCAGCGTAATTTTAGATTTAGTCTAGAACTTAGTTTTCCGTGTCTAATTTAGCAAATCCGAGTTCGTAATCGGACTTTACTCGAAATTCCGTGTGAGTTACGCCTTAAGGCGCTTTTGGGCTTTCTCCCCCATAGTTCTCCACTCGCCCTTATAAACCCTAACTCCCTCATTCTTTTTCCACTTACTTCTTCTTCCTCATTCAAACCACCAAAACCCTAACCACCATTTTCTTTATCAACCCAAGCTTCTCATAACTCATCCATTCCTCACTCAAATCCTTTGATTTGTATCATAATCTTTCCCTCTTATCGTCCTCTACCTTTTATGGTAATAAAATTACCGTCTTTCTCATTTTCAATTTTTCCGTCTTTCTCAAAGGTGAATTATATTCATCTTTTGTTATCTTTGTATAGGTGGAGACCTTCAAGACCCCGATAAGGATTACTATCTAGTGGAGGAAGACCTATAAATCGATTGAAGACGCACAAAGGTAACGGTGAAGGGTTACTCGATATCAATACGTGTTTTATATGCTTTAGTTGATGTTTACTAATTGTCTAGTGACGATTACTAGGTATTTTAATGTGTTTTAACAATACTGAATATGGTTAGAATTAGATGAGTATTGTTAGTATTTGTGTTGGTTAAGGTTTGTTGATGATTGTTGATGATTGTTGATAGTTGATGATAGTTATTGATGATTGTTGAAGATTATTATTGAAATAAGGTGATTTTCGTGTGAAGGTGGTCCCAGCCGGCCGACTGGCCGCCGATCAGCCGACCGGCTGGTAACACGGCTGACATTGTTGAGAAATTTGGTGTTATGTAATTCCCAGTCGGGTAGCCGGCGGCCGGTCCCCTTGACCGGCTGGGACTTCCCTGTATTTTCAATTGTTTTCATTTGTTGCTGAAGCGCCAGCCGGGTAGCCGGCGGCCGGTCCCTTGACTGGCTGGCACCCCCTGAAATTCCTCTTCTATTCTTTCTTATACTTTCATTTATAATAGTTTGTACGGTTCGTTTATCGTATAAATTTACGTAATAGCATTAAATATTCATGTTTAGAATATATAATATTCTATTCGCTTATATCACATGTTTTGTAATGGTTTTAGATATGTCCCCCTTTGAGTCAGTTTTACATATGTTTCGATTTGAGCATTAATTGTCAAGTGCTAGGAACTCTCATTCCCCGGCTATACCTCCTCGCTCGTTAGACTAAAATGTCGGAACGAGGAGTTGTATCCCAAATGCTTGAATGCATGTTTTAGTGGAAATATGACGACGTTGTTGGGAGGCGAACGCTATGCGTTGATCGACCCGGCCGTCAAATGTCGTATCTTTGCGAGGTGGTGTCATTGCATGTAGCGTACCGCTTGTTTATGATGCTTGTGCTCTTTCCGCCTCTTTCGTGAAGGTTGACCGAATTTGGGGTACTCGGCTTCTGTGTTTGACCGAGTCTTGGATGCGAAATGTTTATCGCATGTCGAATCGGAACATGTTTATTCTGAGTGTCTGGCAAGGTTTAGACCAGGTCTGTATTATTATCGTCGTCCTACCGGGAGGAATTGAGTCTACATATACGAAATGTTAATCGTGTATGCGTTCAGGGAAATGTTTATCCCGTCGATGCGAATTGATCATACTTGCTATTTACATGGTGCTAGTGCGTGTCATTAATCGTGAGAGATGTTGTCACCGTATTCGTACGTTTGGATGGATGGTTATATGTTGATTATTTGTGACCGTTTGATGACTTGGCGTGGTTTATATGTCGAGTCTCTATCTTATCAAGTATATGCCGCTAACGGTGAGATGCAAGCCCTAGTGAGTATATAGTTGCCTAAGGGTGTCATTCCCCGAGTTTGTCTATAATCTGATGCTTACTGTTTTGTACTTCATACGCCTATATCTTTATATATTGAAATGCCTATTTATCCTTCTCGTAATTCACATGTATATTTATATATGTATACTTCTACTTATTTATTTCCGTTTAAGTATGTTATTTGTGATATGGCTGGGAGAACCCGGAGTTACACCCCACTGAGTGTGGCGTTCATGTTTTCATGGATGAACATGTTGCTTGGATGGATTTTGCTTGTTGTTTTTGGGTTCGAGTGTGAGCTAGCGGGCGTTGGCCTCGACGATTCAGCCCTAGACGTTTCTTAGCTAGTTTGTTAAACAACTTTGATATTTGATCACGTTTTGAGAGACTACGTCTCTATGTAGTATATTATACTTTACTTTGTATTTATTTGACATTCCTCGTTTTTTTCTTTTGGCATGTAAAAAGTTTCAAAAACATCGTATTTTCCGCTATATAAATCGCATGCTTGTTATGTTTTATTTCCGCTATCGCGAGGGTTGTCACAAAACATCCGTTGAGAATGGGTTTCTAGAAAAGGTATTTGACAGGGTCCATTTTAGAGTACACCTTGACGGAGTAGCTAAGCATGTTGTGGCGTAGCTTCTTCGTTGCCCACACAAGAGCGAGGCATGTCTTTTCTAGAGGTGTGTATTTACACTCATATTCTAAGAACTTCTTACTAAGAAAGTAGATAGCTCTTTCTTCTTTTCCAACGGTCTGTGCAAACATAGCCCCCATGGTTGTTTCTGTGACTGTGAGATATAAACCAAGAGGTTGATATCTTTGGGGAGGCATTAACACTGGTGGTTTAGCCAATATCTCTTTAATCATGTGAAATGCTTTTTGGCAGTCGTCGTCCCATATGGTATGATCTGTTTTCTTTAGCTTTTTGAAAATAGGTTCGTAGATCATAGTGAGTTTCGATATGAACTAGCTCGAAAATTGTACCTTGCCCAGGAATCCTTTAACCTCCTTCTCTGTTTGGAGCTCGACATTTTGATTAAGGCCTTGATCTTGGATGGATAAATTTCTATTCCTCTCTGCTGACGACATATCCCAGAAGTTTGCCTGATGTTACTCCAAATTCACATTTTTGAGGATTGAGTCTCATGTTCTATTTCCGCAATCTAAGGAAGAATTTCCGAAGGTTGTCGATGAGTCCCTTCCTGACCTTGGACTTGACAATCATATCATCTACGTACAACTCTACTTCTTTATGCATAATATCATGTAACAACGTAGTCGCGGTACGTTGATATGTAGGTTCGGCAATAATTAGCTCAAATGGCATAACTGTGTAGCAATATGTGCCCCATTGAGTAATGCTGTGTTATGGATATCTTCTTTGGCCATTTTGATCTTATTGTACCCGACATATCCATCCATAAAGGATAACGATGCGTGATCTGCTGTATTATCTACCAATATGTCGATATATGGTAAAGGAAAATCGCCCTTGGGACTTGCTTTGTTCAAGTCTCTAAAATCAACACAAACCTGGATTCGCCCATCCTCTTGTGGTACAGGGACTATGTTAGCCACCCAGTCAGAGTACTCAAAAACTTTGATGAACCCGACTTTGAATTGCTTATTGACTTCTTCTTTGATCTTAAGAGCCCATTCGGTCCTCATTCGACGAAGCTTCTGGTTTACAGGTTAGAAAGCTGGTTTGATTGGAATTCGCTGTTCTGCAATATCTATGTCGATCCCTGGCATGTCTTTGTAAGACCAAGTGAAAACATCTTTGAACTCGTGTAGGAGGTCCACGAAACTGGCCCTTTCGGTTGGGTTTAAAGTCGTCCCTATCCTAAGTTCTCGGGGTTCTAGTTCGGTTCCTACGTCGATGGGTTCGGTATTTTCTATGACTGGTGCCCCTTCCCATTCCTGTAGTATTTCTTTAATTATATAGGGAGGTAATTTGATTGAGTCTGGGTCAGGATCATCCCCATTATCATCGTAAATAGAATTGCATTCAGAACAACACAAGGAGTAAGCATAATCCGATTTATTCATATTAAATTTTGAAAATAGCTGAAACAAAGTCGTCATCTGTTCATTAGTCAGTGATGGCAAGGGAAGTCCTGTAGGGACATTCCCCAGGTGCTGTTATTATTTGATGCTATGCTAGGAGAAACAAAGGGATGAGAAGATGACGACAGGAGGAGACTCTCTAGGAGCTTCGCTAGACTTAGACTCCGACTCTGACTCCGACTCCGACTCTGTCTGACCCGAATTCATTGTCTCTTGGTTCTCCTTTGAACATCTCTCCTTCTCATGTAGTGACCTTGAAGAGCTTTCCTTGATTGTTAGTCCACTTGATCGACTTCCTCCATCCTTTCGGCTGACTTGAGCCAGCGTCTGTGATCAATGTTGTAGGATTGAAATTATCGTCCTGAAGTATCATGGTAATGATCTCGTCCTCTGCAGCTTTGACGAATCGATCCTCTCCAAATAGAAAACTAACGCCTTGCTCGCCTAAACAAGGTCTTTGACGGGTTTTGACGGTAGCAACCGTTTCAGAGGGGATAAAGTAGCAATCGTGGAAGACCTTGATTCCAGCTAATTGTATTCCCTTATAGTGCAATGGTTTAGGAAATGCATAAAAGTATTGTATCCATTTAGAGTAGGGAGATAAAGTTACATCTAGATTCCTCTACTTTTACGATTTTGGACTTGAGTAAGCATTTGTAGGGCTTCTTCCTTCATGGGTTTGTATCCCAATCCTAATGGTATCTTTCGGGAATTCCCCTCTTTGTAAGGTGAAAAGGTATTTTTCCTGATGGGGTTCAATGGCATTCCTGGGAAGTATCCCTGAGATTTGAGTATGTGGTTGACCACTAAGTTGGAGTATGGGTCAAAGTATAGAGGTTCCAATTCACTCTCTACGAGATTTATGCTTTGAAATCCTCCAAGCTCATATATTGGATCAGTGACTACTTGGTTGTTGGACATTTTCTCTATTACATCTTTGATAGGTGACGAAATGATCGTCATTACTTTGCCATCTAGAGGAATTTTTATCTTCTGGTGCAAGGTGGATGTTACCGCTTTAGAAGTGTGAATCCAAGGTCTTCCTAGAATTATATTAAAACATGTTTCAATGTCCACAATCTGGAAGTTAACCTTTCGCTCAATTGACCCAGTGGCTATAGTGAGGTTGACTAGCCCTATTACTTTACGTCGTGTTCCATCATATGCTCGAACACCTTGGTTGGTAGGAGCTCAATCTGATTCTTTCATGTCCAGCTACGTGCTGTTTTTAGTGGTATGACGTTGTAACACACTCCTTTTCCGCTATAAATAATAATAATTTTTACTAGTTAAAAATATAATCTAAAATATTTATAATAATTATAAGTCGTCTTATTTAATTAACTCGATAATATGCTGTTTTAAAACCTTTCATAATTATGAGGTCACTAGACCACTTTTATATTTACTTAAAAAAAAGAGAGAATGTAATGATTAATTTTTATCGTCTTATTGTTTTATTAAGGAAGTTTGTATTTGATTTATATTAGATAGCCTTATTTTATTATGGTGCTAGACCGTCTTGAGACGGAACTTAATCGCTAAGCTACTGCCTAAAAACCGTAACCAATATAGACCAAGTCAATAAATGAGCTGTTAAAAAAATAACCCATATCCCATTGTTAGCTCATAATATATCTCGTTCAGTTAGAAACATAATATATTTAATAACTTTCGCGCAGCCATTTAGACGTACTCCTCTGAAACTCCTTCATTCTATCATTATTGTTTGGCTTATCAAACTTTCAACTTCGTTAGCTCCGTTCTCATTCGTTTCTCATTCATTTTCCTTGATTTTTGTATCGTTCTCTTCATCTCGCGGTAAGCTTTTTATCCGTACCAATAATATCCCAGCGTTTTACTCGTACTCTTTTTCCCACATTCGTAAATATAGTCGTTCTAATGCCGTTTCAATTCCGTTGCAACATAGGCTCAAACTTGGACGACCCGGACACCGATACTTTCGAGGTTGACGATTCTATTGAAGATTAAACGCTAAAAGGTAACATAGACGATTGTCCTTGGTATTACATTACGGTTTTTGCTGTTTTGTAAAACTAGATTGGTTGATAATTATTCAAATGGCTTATTCGTTTCATTTATTTCAATGGTTGACGCAAGGTGTCATTATTGGTGCTTGCTTATAGTACAAGCTCTCCTTCTCGTACCAATGCTCTGTCTTGCGTGCGTTAAGTAGGTGCAAGTTGTGTGCATACGGCTGTTAGGCGTGGTGCGATTGAATTTTAGTCATTTCCTCTGCTATCCAAGCGTATATTGGTGGTATTGGGTACATGATTGAATGCAAGGGTTTACATGCTGATCTTATAAATCTATCTGGTTGTTTTGTGTGGGGTGTTTTTTGTGGTTATTGTTTGTTTCGTTTTGTTTACTTGCTTGTGCATTCCATGGAGTTCCTTATTGAACAGGGGAAAATTGTGGACTTGGTGAGGGGTAAATGGGTAGTGTTTTATATGAATACCAAATTCATATGTCGTAAACATTTCACAATCTTATGGGGTTGGCTTTGTAAATTCTTTAATGTTTTTTTACGTCAATCAAACTAATACTTAATGGGATGTTTCATTATTTCGTGGGCATATGTGCAGTATATTACTATATTCAAGCCATTTTACGTCAGAGCGTAATGGTAAACATATTTTATGTCGGGTAAAATTTAAATTAATGATGGTAACTGTTATAGTACTTGACACCTATTAATATGTTTATTAACTCGAGTAATAAAGAAACGTCTTATATTATCCTTTTTAAAGTATTCTAGTATCCGGGGTACTGGCCGGTCTAGACTGATACGGTCATCCATTAGCCCGAGTGTAGCAAGCTAATTTGATGTCTATGGGTCATCAGCCCGAGTGTAACAAGCTGGTGATAGTCGAATCGGGATAGTTATCTCGGGAGTGTGGCCATACTTAGACTAGGACCGTATATTTATCGTTGTCCTACCTTAGTGATAGGGTAACAGTGATAGGTTGCCTTGGCGTTTCATCTTACTGAGTGGTAACTGATTGAATATATTGGTTTAATAAGGTTATAGATGTTTAATGATATATTTAATTCATTTACTTTGAGATGATAAGTAATTTAATGAGTTCATATTCTAATTTAACAATTTATTAACTTTTATGTCTATTGTACATTATTAATTCATCTAAATTTTACTTGGTTGCTTTATCGTGATGTAATATGGCTGGGAGGACGTCCGAGTTACTCCCCACTGACTGTGGCTGTCATTCTTATGACTGACAGGTGGATGATGGTTGCTTATTTTGTGGTTGGGAATTTCCGAGTGAGCTAGCGAGCGCATTGTTAAGCGCACTCTGTAGTTATTTTCATTAAGACATTCATTATCGTTTTGTTAGGGGTATTTAGTCCCCGAGAACCTTGTACTTTTATTTGAATACTTCAGGTTTTTGTTTAATAGCTACTGCGGTTTCAGGGTGTTTTCGCCACCTTGGACTTAATTTTTACTCTTGTTTTACCGCGGTTATTACAGTTGGTCTCAGAGCATCGTTGCTCCCGACACTTACACTCGGTAAACCCAAATAAAATATTAAACTGTAAGCTTAAATATAATGACTAAATTGAGAGATGGGTAGACACTTAAGGACCTAAGATGGTAGTCTGTATGTCTGCGTGATTGTTTGGGTGATTAACACCGTTGATATGTTGTAACGTTGTTTGTTCTGAATAAAGAAGGCAGACAGAGGACCTGGGAACATTAATTCTTCAAGCCCTTACTCAGCTACTCCAGAATCAGAACAACAACAACAACAACAACAACAACAACAACAACAACAACAACAACAACAACAACAACAACAACAACAACAACAACAACAACAATAATAACAACCAGAATCACTATACCAACATTGCTAGCCAGATTGCCCGGAGTAGAGCAAAGACTTATGATGGGACCGTTGATCCTGTGCTGATGTCAGAATGGACCAGGGACATGGAAAAGCATTTCCTTCTTTTCCGCGTTGCAGAGGCGGATAAAATTAACATTGCTGCTCATTTCCTCGAGAAGGACGCTGATCGTTGGTGGGCTATGACTGGCCCAACTGCTATGTTGGAACCAGGTTTTGGCTGGGAGAGATTTAAGGCTATTTTGGAAGCAAGATTCTATCCTGCTCAATTGAAACACCAGAAGATGACCGAGTTCCTGAATTTCAAACAAGGGGAACTATCCGTGCAGGCCTACACCGACAAGTTTAATGCTCTGGCTCATTTTGCTACACCTATGATTCCTAATGAAGCACAGAAGACATTCTTCTTTTATCAGGGGCTAAAGGCTCAGATCAAGAGTATGGTGAGAAGAGATACTGAGGTTTTTAGCCGACTCTACGATTATGCTCTCTGGGCTGAGGGTGCTACTGAAGCTGTTAGACTTGAGGCAGCAGCTGAGACCGCTAAATCATGTAAGAGGCCATTTACTCCTTCTACCTTGCATACCTACAATCAGAAGAAGGGCAAGCATGGGAACCAGACTGGGTTTCAGAAGAATATTCAGGGAAAAGACAAAGATTGCTTCAAGTGTGGCAAGGCATATCACCCTGGGGAGGATTGTTCTCGTATTCCATGGGGTTGTTTCATCTGCAAAGAACAAGGGCATAAGGCGAATGCTTGTCCCAAGAAGGGCACTACTTCTGCTGCTGTGAATGTCCCTAAACCTAAGGGACGCATCTTCGTAATAAGTCGTGCTGAGGCTGAGGCACACCCAGACGTTATTACTGGTATGTTTTCAGTTTCACATATTCCTGCTTATATTTTGTTTGATACTGGCGCATCTCTATCTTTCATATCTGCAACCTTTGCCAAGAAAGCTGCTCTTATTTCTCGTTTTGCTGAGACCACTCCTATATCTTTACCGTCGGGTGAAGTTGTTTCATGTTCCACGGTATTCCAGGATGTTCCTATCTCTATTGCGGGATCTATCCTGCCAGCTACTCTTATTAAATTCTCCTTGGCCGAGTTTGATATAATTCTAGGCATGGATTGTTTATCTCATTACGATGCTAGGTTTCAGTGCCGCGACCAAAATATTTTTTTTAAGAGTCCGTGTGGTACAAAGTTGACCTACAGGGGAATGAAATTTCAACCAGGTATCCAGTTAATTTCATCTATGAAGCTTATTAGCAAGCAAAGGAAAGGGCATCAAGTTTATATGTGTGTGGTGACAAGTGCTCCATTGTTACCGAAACTTGAAGAAGTCCCAGTTGTATGTGAGTATGACGATGTTTTTCCAGATGAGTTACCATGTATACCTCCGGAGAGAGATGTTGAATTCGTTATTGATCTTGTACCAGGGACTGGACCTATTGCTAAAGCTCCTTACCGTATGGCTCCCGTTGAATTACAAAAATTGAAGAAGCAACTAGATGAGCTGATCGAGAAAGGTTTTATCCGGCCGAGTTCTTCTCCTTGGGGGGCTCCTGTTTTGTTCGTCAAGAAGAAGGATGGTAGTATGAGAATGTGTATTGACTACCGTGAGCTGAACCGCGTGACTATAAAGAACAGGTATCCACCTCCCAGGATTAATGACTTAATTCGATCAACTGAAGGGTGCAAGTGTGTTCTCCAAGATTGATTTGAGATCAGGCTATCATCAGATTCCAGTCAGAGAGGCCGACATACCAAAGACCGCTTTCAGCACGAGATATGGTCACTATGAGTTGCAGGTAATGGCTTTTGGGTTGACAAATGCTCCTGCAGTTTTTATGGACCAGATGAATAGGACTTTCAGGGAGTACTTGGATACGTGTGTGGTGGTTTTCATCGATGACATCTTAATCTATTCCAAGAATGAGTGTGACCATGAAATGCATCTCCACTTGATTCTCGATATTCTTCGCAAGCAGAAGTGGTATGCAAAGTTTTCCAAGTTTGAATTCTGGTTGAGAGAAGTGTCATTTTTGGGGCATATCATCTCGAAGAAAGGTGTTATGGTGGATCCGTCAAAGGTGGAAGCTGTTCTGAATTGGAATAGTTTGACTAATGTTAACGAGATTCGAAGCTTCTTGGGTTTGGCTGGCTACTATCGCATATTCGTCAAAGATTTCTCCAAGCTTGCTAGACCGATGACTCAGCTGCTAAAGAAGGAATCCAAGTTTATTTGGTCTGAGGTGTGTGAGGCAGCGTTCCAAGATTTGAAATCAAGACTGACTACAGCTCCTGTTTTGACCTTACCCGAAGATGACATTGAGTTTGACGTATATTGCGATGCTTCTAAGAATGGGTTGGGTTATGTCTTAATGAAGAACATGAAGGTAATTGCTTACGCTTAGAGGCAGTTGAAAGTCCATGAGGTGAATTATCCGACACACGATCTCGAGTTGGCAGTAGTGGTACATGCTCTTAAGATATGGCGACACTACTTGATTGGAGTTCGATGTCGCATCTACACCGAACATAAGAGTCTTAGGTACATTTTCACTCAGAAAGACCTTAACCCGAGACAAAGACGTTGGTTGGAGTTGGTCAATGACTACGATGTTAAGTTGCTTTTTCACGAGGAGAAGGCCAATGTTGTAGCTGATGCTCTTAGTAGGAAAACCGTTCATTCTGTTAGTTCTATCATAGTTTTACCAGATGATTTGTGTGCCGAGTTCAGGAGACTTAACTTAGAATTTGTTGAACCTAGTGATGCGTGTTTGAGTGCAATGATGGCCGAGCCTGAGTTGTTCCGTGAGATTCGAGAAAAGAAGGTAGCTGATTCTAAGTTAGAGGAGATCCGTTCTAAGTTGGGTGTTGGTAAAGCTCTTAGTTTTGAAGCCAATTCAGATGAGGTTCTCCATTTTCGAGGCAGATTGTGTATCCCTGATGATGTTGAGTTTGAAAAGAAAATTCTTAGTGAGGCGCATAACTCACCGTATTCTGTGCATCCAGGCGGCGATAAAATGTATCAAGATTTGAAGCTCCAGTTTTGGTGGCCTCGCATGAGGATTGACATTGCCGAGTATGTAAGTAGGTGTCTTACTTGCCAACAGGTTAAGATTGATCATAAGAGACCAGGTGGTTTGTTGCAGCCTCTGGCCATACCTACATGGAAATGGGAGTCTATCTCTATGGACTTTGAAGACTGTTAGTGATAAAGATGCTGTTTGGGTGATCAAGGATCGCCTGACTAAGTCTGCTCGTTTCGTGCCGATTAAGGAGACTTGGAGTTTGGACCGTTTGGCTAGTGCTTATGTGGGTGAGATAGTTAGATATCATGGTGTTCCTATGGAGATTGTGTCTGATCGAGATCCGAGATTTTGTTCCCGTTTTTGGCAAGCATTACAGAAGGCTATGGGCAGCAAGTTAATGATGAGTACGGCTTTTCATGCCGCTTCAGATGGACAAACATAGAGAACTATTCAGACACTTGAAGACATGCTCCGCGCTTGTGCCTTGGATTTTCAAACAAGTTGGGAGAAGAATTTACCTTTGGTCGAATTTTCTTACAACAATAGCTATCATGCAAGCATCAAGATGGCTCCTTATGAAGCATTGTACGGAAGAAAATGTCGCAGTCCGTTATGTTGGGATCAAGCACGTGAAGTTCGTGATTTGGGTCCTGACAAGCTTCAAGAAACCATTGATGGCGTTAAGCTAATACGAGAAAGGATGAAGGCAGCCCAAGACAGACAGAAATCTTATGCCGATGTTAGACGACGACCTTTGGAATTCGAGGTAGGTGACAAAGTTTTCCTAAAGGTCTCACCAATGAAGGGTGTTAGACGATTTGGGATAAAAGGGAAGTTGAGTCCTAAATATGTTGGTCCTTACGTGGTGATCAAGAGGATCGGTCCAGTGGCGTACAAGTTGGAGTTACCAGCTAATTTGGGGAGGGTTCATGACGTGTTCCATGTTTCTCAGTTGAGGAAGTACATTAGTGATCCTAATCACGTCTTGCAAACTGAAGTTTTGGTGATTGAGCCTAACCTGGCCTATGAGGAGCGGCCAATTCGAATCTTGGATAGGAAGAAAAAGCGCCTTAGAAATAAGGTTGTACCTTTAGTCAAGGTACTTTGGAGGTGTGACAAGTTCGAGGAGGAGACTTGGGAGACTGAAAACTCTATGCAAGCTAAGCACCCACACCTTTTTGAGAGAGGTGATTAATTCATTTCTATTGTTCCTACTCTTGCTTACCTTTGTTTCTTCCCGAGTTAAGTTTCGAGGGCGAAACTTTTTAGAAGTTGGGGAGACTGTAACACACTCCTTTTCCGCTATAAATAATAATAATTTTTACTAGTTAAAAACATAATCTAAAATATTTATAATAATTATAAGCCGTCTTATTTAATTAACTCGATAATATGTTGTTTTAAAACCTTTCACAATTATGAGGTCACTAGACCACTTTTATATTTCCTTAAAAAAAATAGAAGAGAGAATGTATGATTAATTTTTATCGTCTTATTGTTTTATTAAGGAAGTTTGTATTTGATTTATATTGGATAGCCTTATTTTATTATGGTGCTAGACCGTCTTGAGACGGAACTTAATCGCTAAGCTACTGCCTAAAAACCGTAACCAATATAGACCAAGTCAATAAATGAGCTGTTAGAAAAATAACCCATATCCCGTTGTTAGCACATAATATATCTCGTTCAGTTAGAAACATAATATATTTAATAACCTTCGCGCAACCATTTAGACGTACTCCTCTCAAACTCCTTCATTTTATCATTCTTGTTTGGCTTATCAAACTTTCAACTTCGTTAGCTCCGTTCTCATTCGTTTCTCATTCATTCTCCTTGATTTTTGTATCGTTCTCTTCATCTCGCGGTAAGCTTTTTATCCGTACCAATAATATCCCAGCGTTTTAC
This sequence comes from Heliosperma pusillum, assembly GCA_022085475.1. Taxonomy (NCBI): domain Eukaryota; kingdom Viridiplantae; phylum Streptophyta; class Magnoliopsida; order Caryophyllales; family Caryophyllaceae; genus Heliosperma; species Heliosperma pusillum. The sequence goes on along the minus strand of JAIUZE010045774.1, from coordinate 35,734 downwards.
TCGTACTCTTTTTCCCACATTCGTAAATATAGTCGTTCTAATGCCGTTTCAATTCCGTTGCGACATAGGCTCAAACTTGGACGACCCGGACACCGATACTTTCGAGGTTGACGATTCTATTGAAGATTAAACGCTAAAAGGTAACATAGACGATTGTCCTCGGTATTACATTACGGTTTTTGCTGTTTTGTAAAACTAGATTGGTTGATAATTATTCAAATGGCTTATTCGTTTCATTTATTTCAATGGTTGACGCAAGGTGTCATTATTGGTACTTGCTTATAGTACAAGCTCTCCTTCTCGTACCAATGCTCTGTCTTGCGTGCGTTAAGTAGGTGCAAGTTGTGTGCATACGGCTGTTAGGCGTGGTGCGATTGAATTTTAGTTATTTCCTCTGCTATCCAAGCGTATATTGGTGCTATTGGGTACATGATTGAATGCAAGGGTTTACATGTTGATCTTATAAATCTATCTGGTTGTTTTGTGTGGGGTGTTTTTTGTGGTTATTGTTTGTTTCGTTTTGTTTACTTGCTTGTGCATTCCATGAAGTTCCTTATTGAACAGGGGAAAATTGTGGACTTGGTGAGGGGTAAATGGGTAGTGTTTTATATGAATACCAAAGTGATATGTCGTAAACATTTCACAATCTTATGGGGTTGGCTTTGTAAATTCTTGAATGTTTTTTTACGTCAATCAAACTAATACTTAATGGGATGTTTCATCATTTCGTGGGCATATGTGCAGTATATTATTATATTCAAGCCATTTTACGTTAAAGCGTAATGGTAAACATATTTTATGTCGGGTAAAATTTAAATTAATGATGGTAACTGTTATAGTACTTGACACCTATTAATATGTTTATTAACTCGAGTAATAAAGAAACGTCTTATATTATCCTTTTTACAGTATTCTAGTATCCGGGGTACTGGCCGGTCTAGACTGATACGGTCATCCATTAGCCCGAGTGTAGCAAGCTAATTTGATGTCTATGGGTCATCAGCCCGAGTGTAGCAAGCTGGTGATATTCGAATCGGGATAGTTATCTCGAGAGTGTGGCCATACTTAGATTAGGACCGTATATTAATCGTTGTCCTACCATAGTGATAGAGTAACGGTGATAGGTTGCCATGGCGTTTCATCTTACTGAGTAGTAACTGATTGAATATATTGGTTTAATAAGGTTATAGATGTTTAATGATATATTTAATTCATTTACTTTGAGATGATAAGTATTTTAATGAGTTCATATTCTAATTTAACAATTTATTAACTTGTATGTCTATTTTACATTATTAATTCATCTAAAGTTTACTTGGTTGCTTTATCGTGATGTAATATGGCTGGGAGGACGTCCGAGTTACTCCACACTGACTGTGGATGTCATTCTTATGACTGACAGGTGGATGATGGTTGCTTATTTTGTGGTTGGGAATTTCTGAGTGAGCTAGCGAGCGCATTGTTTAGCGCACTCTATAGTTATTTTCATTAAGACATTCATTATCGTTTTGTTAGGGGTATTTATTCCCCGAGAACCTTGTACTTTTATTTGAATACTTCAGGTTTTTGTTTAATAGCTACTGCGGTTTCAGGGTGTTTCCACCACCTTGGACTTAATTTTTACTCTTGTTTTACCGCGGTTGTTACAACGTTGACTGCGGAGCCATCATCTACCAAAGTCATTGGTACGTTCTTCTTTAGGCATGTGATTGTGATATATAAAGCGAGATTATGACTGGCGCCGAAAGGAGGCAAATCATCATTTGAAAAAGTAACTGGGTTACTTAGCTTATTTTAGTCTTGGAGGACCAAGTTGATAACGTTGTCAGATGTAGAGTCGTGCACTACATTCAACTTTGCCAATGCTTGTAATAAAGCTTGGCGATTGGGAAATGAACACGCAACTAACTGGCAGACTAAAAGATCAACCTTTGTCTTTTGTAGTTGCTTCAGTAAATGGTCGGTAGATGTATTTTCGCCATCATTTGGGGTGGCGACATTGGTGTTAGCAACCAACCATTAATGGTAGGACCATTCTCAGAGACATTTTGAAAAGGACGCCATGAACGAGTAAGATAGTCTATATATTGATCTTCGCTAGCCTTGACTGTATCTTCACTATCTTTGACTTGATGATGTTCCATGAGGTATTCATCCTCATCGTCGTCGGCCCATATTCCGTTGACGGTATTAAGTTCTCTCAATCTGACGATTTTGGCTTCCAAAGTGATTATTCGCTCGACTAGATTATCTGATGTTGTGATTACCTCTTGCATCGTAGACTCTTGAGATATAACTAGAATTCGTTGTATGATTTCTTCGGGTAAGGCACCTGGAGTGCGTAGGGATACTACCATGGTTTCAAGCTCTGAAACTTGCCTACCTACACTCTTAGCTCATGCGATAAAGTCGTCGATGGTAGGAGAAATAGTGGAATATCTTCCTTCATCTTCCAACATATGAACTTCATCTTCAACTGGGGATATGAGGTATGAACAATCCAAGGTGAATTCTTCATCTGTAATCATCAGAACTCCAAGAGTATTCCGAGTATTGTTAGGCTTGCTTCCAGGAGGTATGGGTAGACGACCATCTTGAATCATATCTTTAATGACATGCCTCTATTTGTAGCATTTCTCGGTATCATGCCCTTTGCCTCTATGATATCCGCAGTATGCATTCTCATCCCAGAATCTAGATTTCTTCTCTGGATCGGCGTAGGTCCTATTGGTTGGAGCTTGCCTTGCTGTATCAACCTTTTGAAGGCATTGGAATATGTAACACCGATAGTTGTGAATTTTCTTTGCGGGCTGTTCTTTTTAGATGATTTGACTACATTGACTTCATCGATCTTGTTAGTAGAGCCATACGAACGATTCGTTGAGCCTTGATATCCACGACCTACCGTTTTGGACAAGATCCCTTTTCGGATGTCGTCTTCAATTCTTATTCCTAGCACAGTTAAGTCTTTGAAAGACATTATGTTTTAGTATCTCAGGTGGTTTGCATAAACAGAACTCAAATTGTCCACGAACTTTTCTACAAGAGTAGCTTCATTTGGACGTTCAACAAGTTGTGTGCTAGTCTTCCTCTAGAGTACGCATTGTCTGCGTACTGCTTGGCGAACTCAATTGCGGCATCATCCCAGGTTGTAATTTTCTTATGTTCCAAAGAATAGAACCACTATCTAGGAATCGTGTCGAGAGATGAAGGAAATATCCTTAGGAACATTTCGTTTTGATGCCTTTGATAGACATATAATCTTTGAAGGCACGAATGTGATTTAAAGGGTTCTCGTGCCCCTTAAACTTTGGGATGTCAGTCATGTTGAAGTTGGTTGGCAATTAAGTACTTACGGCTTCTTGTGATTATTTTCCCTGTAGATGTCATTTCCCTTGAGGTACATTAGTTGCTCCTCCAGGTATTGGAGTCGCTTTTCAGCTTCAGTAAGAACTAGTGGGGGATTGACTTCTGGTTGTCCTACAAAGGGTGGAATGTTATAATGTACGCTAGCATCAGGAATGTCTGCAAGAGGAAGCCTAGTTTCCACGGCAACAATTCGGCCTTCAATGGCATTGAGGCGAGCATAAGCTTGGTCCTGACTTGTTTGGAGACGGATGAGCGCAGCTAGAACTAGATCATTACCATTCGGGTTTGGATCGGCTAGATGAACACTTGCTTGACTAGTTCCCGACATCTTGAAAACTGAGGCAAAAGACCGACGACGAATCAAAACACGATCGACCATTCTAGCACACTTACTCGAAAGGACTCGACTTGTGAAATGGAAGTGTGTCACTGTGCTAAGTAAGTTTTAAAAATGACAAGATTTGAAATGTTTGTCCTAAGAAATCGTAGTGTGGTTGTAGGAGTGATGACTTGAATTGGAGAAAACATGATTTTGACTGGACATTTGGGCAGAGTTTCGACTAATTTTGCGCTACTTTAGGCCACCTTTGAAAATGCTTTACAGTTTTGAAAAGGATTTTATTTCTTGAAAAATTCGCCATGGTTTTAATTACAAAATGGTGATCATGTATAGGTTATACACATTTATACAAGCATTATAACGGTATGAGTGCATTTAAAATGGTTTTGGCTAAAAGGGTGGGTTGTCATACCAAGCAATCAAACCCGGGTCTGTGGAGATGTCCACGCCAAACATGAGTAAGGTCGATTCCTAGTCCATTTCCTCGAGTAGTGAAAGTTGTCGATACTAACATGAGTATTTACCGCGGTATGGTTGACGTCAATCGATATCCGTCCTTAGGCCCAAATAATAATTTGGACCGTCCAGACGGGACGATTGGTCGAAATGGGTTGGGTTAGGCCTAGAAAGGCCGAATAAAACGACCTAAGAAGGTCGAGTATTGAAAACCGACAACTGTCTCATGCAAACTATTCCCTAACCTTGTTCAAGTTTCACCCTGGGTAACACGTAAGTGTATATTCCCAGCAGAGTCACCAAACTGTGGTACACGGGGGAACCACGGAGGACAAGCGTAAAAATACGCATTTGTGGAGTCACCACCAATTTGTTTGGGAAATTGGAACCGTTTGAATACTTTATGCCATGTCAAGACACAAAGTACTAACATGAACACTGAGAACTCGTTACCTCTATGCCTAGAATGACTCTCGTAGATGTCAATGAACACGGATATTCATAGAGATCAGGAGTAAGGGGTGAGGGTATGTATTAGTAAACTCTTTAATCGAACACCTAATCCCGCCCGCCTCGATAGCAGCCTCTACTAATGATTAGGGAAATCATTCGTATGAGATATGTTATAGATTATATGCATGCAATGCAAAATCAAACATTTTAATCCTAGCATGTGAATTAAACTATGTCGGTGAACATGTAATTAGCACTCAATTATGTCGAAATTAGGAATTTTAGATATATTACATTTGAGAGAAAAACGAAAATCATACAATTACAATGATTAAATAAGATTACAACGGATTACAGGATCCACGCCCGAAATATATCAAAAATGGAAATTTGAAGAAAAAGAAGATATTTGAAAACTAAAAGACGGATTAGGAGCAATATTACGACTAATAGTTATTGAATTACGTAATTAAAGCTACGTCAAAGCGAGAACGAAAGTTCAGGGACAGAAGTCAACCCAGAACAGGCGCAACAACAACTGCGTCCTCTAGAAGAGGCGCAGGGCTTATTGCGTCTGTTCTTGAGTTGAATTCTGACTGTGAAATCAGAATCGCGAGCAGTGCCGTTCTTTTGTATATTTCCGATTGATTATTGACCTACAACTCGAATAGAAGTGGTTTAACATATTAATTACTTTAATTTGTACCAAAAACGAATTTCAGACTTGATATGAACAAATCGAACCTCCAAGATTTAAGACGAAACGTTTTATATGAAAGACTATATTAATGAAAAAGCATAAAATAACAAAATCGCACGAACCAGAAGAAAAAGAAGAAGACCAGGAGCATGGCATCCTCTGGAAAAGGCGCAGCAGGCGCTGCGATCCTTCCAGAAGGCGCAGCTGCTACTGCATTTTTTCTCGACGTCTTATGATTGCTAAAAACATTTTGTAAAAAAAGTTTGTTTTGAAAATCAATTTTTTAACTTACTTCTGACGTGAATCTTAAATTAATTGAACGGAAAAACAAATAATACAAATAAAAGACAGGATTTACACCCTCAAACTTACATGTTTGACGAAACAAGATTAACTAAGTTAATGTTTAGTGATTGCTCGACTAGAATGTACGTAAAAAGTGCCCTCGTTAGAGGATCTAAATTGATTGATTGAATCAGTTGATTGTTTAGTGGTCAAATAGGTCGGTCATGCAACGTGACAAGTACCCAAAAGGATCTGAGCTTACATGGTCGATTCATCAAGCACGTAGATATCGAAAGCTTAGAGCAAAGTCTATAATGCAAAGAGAGAAGAGAAGGGCGGAACACTCGTGTGCCTAAAAAGTGAGAACGGAGCTCTCCTTTTATAGCAGAAAATGTAAAGAGTTTTGGAATAACTCAAACTTAAAACGGAGAAAACAGGCTAGAGAAGGGGCGCAGCAGAAGCTGCGATCCTTCAAAGGGACGCAGCACCCACTGCGTTATTTCCTCAGAGGTTTCCTACTGCGGAAGAAAGATTTCCACGTTTCTATTACGGAATTGTGGTAGCTAGATCTATACTTCCTTTTTAAAAGATACGAGATATATTTTATCAAATAGATAGAATTTGAAGATTTAATAAAATATCAAGAATATTCCAGAGCGTTCTGACTCGACATTTTAAAACGGTTTCTAGAAAATGAAGCGGTTTTCAATCCGGACTCCAAATGAACACTAATGACTGTAAAAAAGACCGTATCGGCGCGTAGATGACGACCAAGGGGTAAACACAAGTGTTTGAGCTATCACTTGACAATAAACTTACGAATTGTCATAAATCGTTTCGAGTACCAAACATGCGGCCCAATCATCACTAGGTAGTTGGCGGGAGGTGTAGAACTGAGGTATCTACAAGGTGTATACTGATGCATTGAAGTGTGGGTTAGGATGTGTGCTAATGCAGAATAAGAAAGTGATCGCTTATGCGTCGAGGCAGCTGGAGCTTTATGAGGAGAATTACCCTACACACGATCTCTAGTTGGGTGCGGTGGTGTTCGCACTGAAGATTTAGAGGCACTATTTATATGGTGCCACTTTTAAGGTGTTTTCATACCATAAAAGTCTGAAGTACATTTATACCAAAAGTAGTTAAACATGAGGCAGCGGTGGTGGATGAAGCTGATTGGAGACTATGACAAGGAGATCATCTACCATGAGGGAAAGGCGAATATGGTTGTCGATGCTTTGAGTCGGAAGAGTGTACATTCCTTATGCACTGCGATGTCCTTGATGCGGTTGAGGCATGAGGTATTGAAGATGGGGATTCATGTGATTCAAAAAGGGGTGCTACTAGTGACTTGATGATCAAGCCGGGGTCATATAATGATAGTAGGAGCAAGCAGTTAGGGGATCCGAATATTCAGTTGTGGAAGAAAGGGGAAGAGGAGGGTACTACTCCTAGATTTTCGATTCATGCTGATGGGAGTGTTCGATTTGAGGGCCGTTGGTATGTGCCGAGTGATCCGGAGTTGAGGAAGATAATCTGACTGAGGCTCATTGTACTTCTTATTTGGTTCATCCGGGTGGGGATAAGCTATATAAAGACTTGAAGAAGACTTTCTGGTGACCGGGGATGAAGAAAGATGTAGCTGATTTTGTGGCGAGGTGTTTGATATGTCAGCGAGTCAAAGGGGAGCAAAGGAGACCACATGGTAAGATTCAGTCTTTAGAGATTCCAGAGTGGAAATTGGAGTCTATATCCATGGAGTTTGTGGTGGGACTTCCGAGATCGCAGAATGGGAATAACATGATTTGGGTGATCGTGAATCAGTTGACCAAGTCAGCCCATTTCGTGCCTATGAAAGATACTTGGAGCAAAATCGAGCTAGCTTTGGCTTATAGGAAGCATGTCGTGAAGCTACATGGGATGCCTAGTGATATAGTATTTGATCGGGATGCGAGGTTTATTTCTCGATTCTGGAAGGAAATGCAAGAGCTTATGGGAACGACATTGAAAATGAGTACCGCATTTCATCTTGCGACGGATGGCCAGACGGTGAGATCAAAACCTTAGAGGATATGTTGAGGGCTTGTGTGCTATCATTTGGTGGGAGCTGGGAGGATAAGCTGGATTTGATAGAGTTTTCTTACAACAATAGCTATCACTCTAGTATTGGGAGGGCACCATTTGAGGCCTTGTATGGGAGGAGATGCAGGAGTCCGGTGTGTTGGGATGATAGTTTTGAGGCAGTAGTTCTTGGACTTCATATGGTTCTGGACATGATCGAGCAAGTGAAGCTGATTCGCCAGAAGATGAAAGCGGCACAGGATCGTCAGAAGAGCCATGCAAATCTTCATCGTCGGGATATTGAGTTCCAGTTGGGTAACAAAGTCCTTTTGAAGGTGTCACCTATGCGTAGGATGATGAGATTTGGTAGAATGGGCAAGTTGAGCCAGAAGTTCATAGGTCCCTATAAGAATTTGGATCGGGTTCGAGAGGTGGCTTATCATTTGGGCAAACCACCTGCTCATGACCAGGTCCATAATGTGTTTCATGTGTCGCAGCTGAGGAGGTATGTGAGTATACCGTCTCATGTGCTTGATGCTGACACAATTGAGCTTGATGAGGCACTCACCTATGTTGAGGTGCCAAAGGAGATCTTGGACCGGAAGGTGCGCAAGACCAGGAATGGGGGATGACGTTACTGAAGGTGTTTTGGTCTAATCATAACGTAGAAGAAGCAACTTGGGAGTCTGAAGCTGCAACGAGAGAAAGATACTTGCATCTGTTTGAGGAGGAATGTTCAGTTACGAGGGCGTAACCGTGTTCTTAAGGGGATGAGGAGATGTTGCATTTTTCTAGTCTATGTTATGTCTATGTTAGTAATTATTGGGGGGTAGTATAATAGAGGTGTCATAGGTGATGTTGTTGTTAGTGTCATGACTAGCATGTGTTGTGGTACTATATATGTTGTTGGGTTATATGTTGTTAGCTGATTTGGTAGGAGTATGAGTTGTGAACTTCGAGGGTGAAGTTCGTTATTAAGGAGGGAAGACTGTAATACTCCGTAATTCGGTGTACTTGGCACTTGGCCGAGTAAGCTTACTTGACCGAGTGGATTGGGTACTCGGCCGAGTAGAGGCTACTCGACCGAGTGGGTTGGTCTGTCGTTTAGAATAGTGTTCAGTTCTTGCATACTTGGCCGAGTGAGGTTAGCACTCGACCGAGTAATTCGTACTCGGCCGAGTACATGTGGTACTCGATCGAGTACACCGGCCTACGAGAATTATTCGGACGGTTTGATTAAGGGTTTTAATAAGAGATTAAATCATAATTTACAGTTGTACGTTTCATAATCAAAAATCTATTCTCTCAAAACTCTCTAAATCCTCTCAAGAGCAACCTTAATCATTCCGTGCCGGATTAATTCCCATTGCTTTGTTGATTGCGTCGGTAAGTATTCTTATTATATGATTTCATTTGGATAATTGTAACCCTAATTGATTGGGGGTAAAAGGGGAATATGTTTGTATTGATTATATGATTACTAATGATTAGGAGGGGATTTCGTAGAAGAAGGATTTTGAGTACTTACTTATTGATTTCGGAATGTGCCAAAAAGGTAGCGTTTCCCTACTCAGTACAGTTATGCTAATTGATGTGATGAGATATATTGTTTATGTTACTTGTTTTATTGATGATGATGATGATGGAGTTCGGGATTGGAGTTTGGGTTTTTACTATGGTTTCTATGGTTACTGTGATTGTGATCCGTCGGGAGACGGATTCACACCCCGAGTTCGCCTCTCGTAGGTCTCCCGCTACGAGGGGGATGTGCACATTAATGTTCGGCTGTCTCACTGCGGTGAGATGAAAGTTAGACGCCTATAGCTGCTGTCTAGGATCAATTGGTAATTGTTTCAGAGCAGGAATGGTACCCTGAGTTCACTGAGGTAACCGCTGCGGTAGCCCTCCGGTTTCTCTTCCCGTTTGCTTATCTTGTACGTTGGTCGGTATATTCTTTTACTTACCCCGTTATTTTTATACAAAACTGTTGTGATCCATTGGGGAATGGTGAGCAGGTGTAACAGGTAATTAGATGAACTACGCTAGGATGTTGATGGGGATCACCTTTATAGAGTCATAGCTTCCGCGGGGACTAATGAAGTCTTAGACATTAGTATTCTATATTCTTTTCGATACATTGTTATTTGGATTATTTGGTATGATGGTATCCCGTCTTGTTTGAGACAATGTATTTAAGTTTAAACCATTAATAAAATAAAGTTTTGTTTCTTTATTGTCTGTTTTGATATGTACTACCTCGGGCAACAGAGTTGGTAGCATCTCGAAGTACTAAGTAGGTCTTGTTAGGCTCCTTAGTATTTGGGGGTGTTACACATAGTCAACGGCCACAAGGAAGTATCGATTGCCTTTGGAGGAGATGAAGGGACCTTGGTAGTCTATCCCCCACACATCAAAGATTTTCACCTCAAGAATTCTCGTTTGGGCATTGCATTCCTCCAAGATATATTGCCGGTTCGTTGACAAGCATCACAACATTGGACAAAATGCTTGACATCTTGAAACATGGAAGGCCAAAAGAATCCGGATTGGAGTTTCTTGGCAACGTTTTGCTTGCACCATGGTGTCTTCCATATAGAGAGGAGTGACACCCCTATACTACACCTTCCCATTCCCATTGAGGCACACACCTCCGGAACATTTCATCACGACATTCTTTAAATAACAAGGGGTCATCCCAAAAACTCTCTCTTCACTTCAAACAAGAGTCTCTTCTTTTGGTTGTGATTCATATCTGGTGGAAGAAACCTCCCACAATGTAATTAGCATAGTCCGCAAACAAAGGCGTTTGGTTTTGAAGAGTCTCATTTATGGAAAAAAGGAAGTCATCCGGAAATGAATCGCTGATGGGCATATCATCCTTGTTTCTTTCAAAGCATAATCGTGATAAGTGATCCGCAACCGTATTTTCCGCACCTTTTTTTGTCCCGGATCTCCAAATAAAATTATTGTAGAAGAAGTATCCATCGAATGAGGCGGGGTTTTGCTTCCTTCTTGGAAAACAAGTACTTAAGGGCGGCATGGTCTGTATACACTATCACTTTGGAATCAATCAAGTACGAACAGAATTTGTCGAGGGCATATACAATGGCAAGAAGCTCTTTCTCCGTTGTTGCATAGTTTATTTGTGCCTCATCAAGGGTCTTGCTTTAGTAGTAGATTGCATGCAAAGCTTTGTCTTTCCGTTGGCCAAGAACCGCGCCAACGGAATAGTCACGAGCGTCGCACATCACTTCAAAAGGCAAGTCTCAATCCAGAGATTGAATAATAGGAGCCGAAATAAGAGCTTTCTTTATCCTATCAAACGCCTCAAGACAATCATTAGTAAAATAGAAAGGGGTATCCTTGAGGAGAAGTTGTGTAAGTGGTTTAGCAATTTTTGAGAAGTCATTGATAAACCCACGGTAAAAATAGGCATGACCAAAGAAACTTCTAACCCCTTTGAGATTTGAAGGTGGGGAAAATTGCTCAATCACTTCCACTTTTGCATGATCCACTTGAATACCCTTTTCCAAAATCAAATGACCAAGAACTACCCCTTCATTTACCATGAAGTGGCACTTCTCCCAATTTAGCAGAAGACTAACATCTTCACATTTTTGCAAAACCAAAGACAATTTATGCAAGCACACATCAAAGTCTTTCCCATACACACGAAAATCATCCATAAAAAGTTCCATGATTGATTCAATATAGTCGGAAAAGATGTTCATCATGCATCTTTGAAACGTTGACGGGGCATTGCAAAGCCCGAATGGCATCCGCCTATAGGAAAATGTGTCATAGGGGCATGTGAAGGTAGTCTTAGATTGGTCAGTTGGGTCGATTGGGACTTGGATAAATCTCAAAAGCCATCAAGATAACAAAAGTACTTATTAGAAGCAATCCTTTCAAGAAATTGGTCAATGACGGGGAAAGGGAAGTGGTCTTTCCTAGTAGAGGCGTTCAACCTCCTACAGTCTATACACATTCTCCACCCCGTTACCACCCACGTAGGCACCAATTCATTCTTTTCATTCTTAACTACCGTGGTGCCACCTTTCGTTGGCACCACTTGCACATGGCTAACTCAATAGGAATAGTAGATTAGGTAGATGATCCCGGCGTCAAGTAGTCTCATAACCTCACTTTTGACAACTTCTTGTAGGGTGCGGTTAAGTCTCCTTTGTTGTTGCCTCCTAGGTTGGTGGTCATCTTCCATATGAATTATATGCATGCATAATTCGGAACTAATTCCCTTCAAATCATCCAAGCTATAGCCTATAGCTTTCTCATGTTTTCGCCATAGACACAACAAGGCATCTAATTGTTCTTCATCAAGGTAAGCGTTCACAATCACGAGTTTGCATATGGAATCATCAAGATAAGAATACATTAAAATTGAGAGAAGGGGTTTAAGAGAAGGAGTTTGTAACTCAACCGCACAAGTAGTTTGGATGATAGACTCAAGTCGTAATAATTGTTGTTCATCAAGCTCCCTTCCTTCCAAAGTTGCTTCAAGTAAATCAAATTCAAACTCATGTAAATCTCCTATGACATCCTTTGATTCTAAAGCCAAGACTGCCTCCAAAGGGTCCTTCATCAAGAAGCTAGGTGTAACTTCTTCAACGAAAGCATCGATAATGTCAACCATGTAACATTATTCTCCAAGGTTTGGACACTTCATGGCAATTTGCAAGTTGAATGTAATATTTTCATCCCTCACCTCAAGAGTTAATTTCCCATGTTTCACATCAATTACCGCCCCGGCGGTGTGTAAGAACTGTCTCCTAAGGATGATAGGAATTTGAGAATCCTCCGCCATTCAAGAACTATGAAATCCACTGGAATGAAGAATTTGCCTATCATAACCGAGATATCCTCCAAGACAGCCAAAGGTTTCTTTGTAGATCAATCTGACATGTCAAGTGTGATGCTGGTGCATTTGAGTTCTCCCATACCAAGCTTCTCACATACGGAATAAAGCATCACACTCACACTTGCTCCCAAGTCACACAAGGCCTTATCAATATTTGTGGTGCCTATAGTGCATAAGTAGTAAAAGCTACTGGGACCTTTTAATTTTGGAGGAGTCGGGTTTTGTAAAAAGGCACTACATTCTCAAGTGAATGACACGGTTTCAACTCCATTCAATGACTTCTTTCTTGTGAGGATGTCTTTCATGAATTTTTCATAGGCGGGGATTTGAGTTATTAGATAGGTGAATGGTATGGAAACCTCCAAATTTTTGACAATGTCCATGAACTTGCCAAGTTTCTTGTCTAACTTGATCTTTGCTTGTCTACTAGGAAAAGGAAGCCTTATCACTATAGGCTCCTCAACCTTCTTGCTCTTGGTTTCCTCCACATTTTTCTTTTCATTGACAACTTGTTCACTTGAAGAACTCTCCTCTTCCTGGTCATCCAACTCAATAACTTTATTTTCAACCAATACCTCATCTACCACTTTCTCTCCCTCGACATTATCATCTTCATTTGGCATCTTTTGACCCTCATAAAGCTTTTCACACCCCAATTGTATGGCATTGGCGGTTTCATTCTTGGGTGGGTTGCCTTGTGGAGGCAATGACCTTTCCCTCTAGAGAAACTTCCCGATGTTATTTGAGTCACTTGTGTTTCAAGCATATTTTTGAGGGCAAGGATGTTGATGATGATAATACCTTTTTCTTGATTGTCTTTTTTCAAAGCGATTTTTGATGGTCAAAGGATTGGTCCCCAACTTGTTGTTGCATGGGAGGTTGATTTTGTGGTGGTGGGTTGTATTGTTGTTGATTTTGATTGTATTTTTGTTGGTTGTAGGAAGGTTGGTTTCGGTTGTATTGTGGTCTTTCGAAGTTTTGTTGATTGTTTCTTAGGGGTGGGGCAAAATATCATCGTTGTGGTTGAGGGTTTTGGACATTTTGGCTTTTGTATGAGAAAATTGGATGGTTCTTTTTGTTCTCATTGTAGAAGTTGGAGTAAGGATTTTGCAACAGGAGTACATAATCAAGGCAAGACACAAGCTCAAGACAACAACAACAATGAAATTAACACCATGACTAGCTATGACAATGCCTTATTCAATCCATATGACAATGCCTTATTCAAGCCAAGTGAACACCATTTCATGTCAGCAAAAACAACACCCCACCAGCCAGAACAATACCTAGCCAACCACTTCCCAAGCCTCAACCAAAACAACACCCAGCCAACAACAAAACAAACCTCACACAACAGCAACAACCCTCAGCCAAAGCCAGTCACTCACAGTCTTTCTAAACAGGGTCCATGGGGGCCTTGCACATTCAAACAAGCCTAACCAGACATCAATCTTAGTCCTAGGGAGGGTCCTCTACAACTTTGTCCAGGGATTCTTCTCCAGGAAATGCACACAAACAAAGTTAGCTTAGGGACAAACTCAAACTGTCCAGAATTCAGTCCTTTTTGCAGTAGTTCAAATGTCACTATCAAACTTTCCTATTTTGATCAAACCAGCTCGAGGATCTTTTAGCAGAACCTTTGGCATTCATCCCACTCCAGTTTGGCTCAAGAACCAAGCTTGAAAGTCCACTCCTTCACCAGATCAACCTAAACAAACCAATTAAGTCAGATTGTCTCATTAGAACTGCTTTTCTAGTTTATTGCTTTAGTTCTGAACAATGTAGTTGTCATTTCTGTTTCTTTTGCTAGCAAATTGTGGCCCTAGGATGTAATGAACGAGTAATATGTAACCTCATTGCCTATATAAGGCTTATTTCCAATTAATGAAAGACAGATTTGAAGTAAACACAAAACTGAAACCATTGTTTCTGTTGATATCTCTTGGCTGTGTGCTTGAGAAGACTTCCATTGCTGTGTGCTTTGAAGTGAGCTTAGACCCTTAGCTGTGTGCTGGGATCAAGGTTCAACCCTCAACCATTGGCTTTGTGCTTTGGTTAAGGTCCTATCCCCTTCTTTCAGCATCCAGTCCAAACAAAAACAGAGCAATTTCCAAGTGTCTAACCTTAGTTCAATTTGTAATTGTTTTAGCTTGTTTCCTGAATAGTTTCATTGCAATTGGTTATCAGAGCTTTGGTTTGTGAGTTCATTTACCTAACTACATTAAAAACACAAAATCAACCATGAGTGAAGAGAGAATTACTGATAAGTGAATATTTGTATGATTTTAACCCCCACTTTAGCTCGGTTTTGTATATCATTTGTGCTTTGTTAAGCCATTTTATGAGCTAATATCGTCTTCTAGGCGAATTCCTATGTTCTAACTTGTTTTGTAGGGAAAGTGACGTTTCTACGCCCTTTTTCTATATTCCCGAGCATTTGCCTAGAACCCGACGATTCAAAGAAGAAAGCTTGACCATGTGTAAGGCATTTCAAGAAGGTTCACTAACTTAAGAGAGAGAAGAAGCAGAGACGGTTTCGTAGTTGTCGGAAGACCAATCAATTAGACGGGAGAATTCATCGCTTTACATCATATCCAAGCAACAAACCCGATTGTAGAGTCAAGGGGGATGTTGTAAGTCAAGTCAAAGCGAAGGAAGATGAAGCGTTAGTCAAGAGCTTCCAGAAGACGACTTACCCGATCAGGTAAGTGTGTACCCGATCGGGGATGTGTGCTGCTCCAAGCATTGCGGCTCCTTCTTCCTAAATTTGTCCTATGTGTTTAATGCCCGACCTCTTCTCCACAAAACCCTAATACTATAAATAGATGCTCTAGCCTCACAACACAAACACACTATCTTACACAATCTAATCCTATATTTCATACACTCTTCTTATTAGTTTTATCTTTAGTTTTAGTCTTTCTAGTTTAGATCATTTCTTCTTTTGTCTTTTGTTCTTAGTTTATTTCTGTCCATTTCTTATCAAAACATTAGTTTAGTTCAATAAGAATTTCAATCTTTGTATCTACTTTGTTGGGTTCAAGAGTTGTAATTCAAAGTACGGTATTTCTATGCGAGGGATTTTTATTATCGTTATCACTTTCATCATTTGATCATCACTTAGGTATTCCTAATTTATCCTTTGCTTATTGTTCTTTATTGTTTTCCATTTGATTGTTATTTCCTATTCATATCAATTAGATTCATTTTCATGTTGTTATAATCATAGTTTCATTTCTTAGATTGTCGTATAGCGTCGTTATTATCGCCACATAGAGAGTCTAAATTATTATCAAAATCAACTAAATATGCTTATCTTAACTTTCATTGTTAATATCAACATAATCATGAGTGAGTAGTCACCTTTCTAGGGTGTAGGGTAGCCATGTTAGATTGATTAAAAGATGATAATCGGATAAAAGAAATTGTGCTTTTAAAACATTGTGTCTATGCATGTTTGGACTTTAACGATAGTTGACGATTCTTGATCACAATCATTGACTAGTGTGGAATTCTTTTCCAAGGTAGATATACAGGAATTGAATAGACAAAGCGTGACATAGTGGATTAAGACCTAGTAAATCGCACTAAAAGCCTGCTAGACCATCTGATCTATGATTGTAATGAACACACCATTCTTACGAACGCTCAATGAATTATTTGCATATCCTAAATCCAATTTCATCAATATGTCAATCTACATGTGTGAACCTATTTCCCTAGATGCTTCTTACTATTGATTATTTATTAATTGCTTTATTGTTTTCATTCTAGTTTCTTTTTATTTTGTTTTTATTTATGCCTTTCATTAGTTTAGAATTCAAAACTCCAAAACCCAGAAAATCATTAGATAAAACTCAATTGTGAGACGATTCACAATCCATAGGAAACACCATCTGCCTGAGGATCGACCCCTACTTCCCTAATTACATTAATTTGTTATTAGCCTAGTCTGGGTAATTTATCTTTGTATCGGGCTTGCGACAGGCATGATCAGTTACAGGTCTTGAAAACACAGTTCAAGGTCTTGTCAGAACTGTGATGGAAGTCTCCAGGTCTGTCAATGAACTCCTTGAGGGCCAACAAAACAATGACACAAGAGGAGGCAGAGGTCGAGGAAGAGGAGCACCTTTCCCACATGGAGGAAGGAGGAGTCAACCTGTAGATCAATTTGAAATGTCAGACTCAGATGGCTCAGATCAAAGTCTTCTCAGACACCAAGACAAAGACATAAAGGTAGAAATCCCTGACTTTCTAGGTAGCATGAACCCTGATGATTTCCTAGATTGGTTGAGGTCTGTAGAAAGAGTCTTTGAGTTTAAAGGATACACTGATAGAAAGGCTTTAAGGTTGCTATCATGAAACTAAAAGGTTATGCCTCACTGTGGTATGAAAATATGAAAACCTTGAGGGTGAGAGAAGGAAAAGAACCTGTTAAGTCATGGCTCAAACTGAAAAAGAAAATGAGGGCTAAGTTTGTCTCTAGGGACTACACTCAGGACATGTTCATTAAGCTTACTCACCTAAAATAAGACCAAAGACCTGTAGAATCTTATCTGAGGGACTTTGAACAACTCACACTGCAATGTGAGGTTGTTGAGAAATTTGAGCAAAAGATAGCAAGGTTCTTAGAAGGTTTGGATGAGAGGATAGCTAGTAAAGTCAGGCTACAAAATATATACTCCTTTGAGGAAGCTATCAACTTGTCTTTAAGGGTAGAAAAGTTGGGAAAGGGAAAAGCCAGTGCTTCTAAGACACCTGCTAGAACCCCTACCTTCAAACCCTTTGTAGGAGTCAAGATAGGAGAACCTGTGGTTCCTATTAAGACCCCTTTCAACCTTGATAAAGGCAAGGTTGTTGATGCAGGCCAAAGAAAAACCACCCCCCTCAAAAAGTGTTTTCAATGCCAAGGATATGGACATTTTGCTAGAGAATGTCTATCTAAGAGAGCTCTGAGCACCCTAGAAGTAATTCATTGGGGAGAGGATGAGGTGTTGGTCTGTGATGATGAAATGGAAGAGCCTAAGGTAGAGGCTAGTGAGGAGTTGATAAAGCCTGATGCTGGGTTAAGTTTGGTAACATGGAGGGTAATGCATACTCAACCCCAGCCTTTGGAAGAGGACCAGAGACACCAGATCTTTAGGACCCGGTGTACTATCAAGGGTAGAGTGTGTAACCTCCTTATTGATGGTGGAAGTTGCACTAATGTGGCCTCCAAAACACTGATAGACAAACTAGCTCTACCCACAAAGGACCACCCCCTACCTTACAAACTCAGATGGTTAAACAAAGGGGCTGAGATCAAGGTGGAAAAGCAATGTGTTGTTCCTTTCTCAATTGGTAAGGGGTATGTGGATGAAAGTCTTTGTGATGTTCTGCCTATGGATGCCTGTCACCTCTTGCTTAGGAGGCCATGGGAGTTTGATAGGGATGCCATTCACTATGGGAGGGACCCACACCTACACTTTTAAGTATGGGAAGAAGAAAATCACCCTGGCACCTTTACCACCTGCTTTAAAGATCAACCCAACCCCCATGAGTGAGGCTTCCAAGGAAGTCATGTTGATAAGTGAGTCGGAAATAGTACAAGAGCTAAGTGAGTTACAACCTGTGTACATACTACTTGCCAAGGAGACTGGGATAAGCATGGTTGATATCCCTGAGGAAGTCAAGTCTATCCTAGAAAGTTATGGTGATGTCTTTCCTACTGAGCTCCCTAGTGGACTGCCACCACTTAGGGGAATAGAACACCACATTGACCTAGTACCTGGAGCTATCTTACCCAACAAGCCAGCTTACAGGAGTGATCCTAAGGCTACACAGGAGCTCCAGCTTTAAGTAGGTGAGCTGCTAAACAAGGGCTATGTAAGGGAGTCCCTCAGCCCTTGTGTTGTACCAGCCTTGCTTGTACCAAAGAAGGATGGGACTTGGCGTATGTGCATTGACAGTAGGGCCATCAACAACATTACCATTAAGTATAGGTTCCCCATACCTAGACTTAATGATATTCTGGATGAGTTGAGTGGGGCTCAAGTATTCACAAAGATTGATCTAAGGCAGGGCTACCACCAAGTAAGGATAACAGCAGGAGATTAATGGAAAACAGCTTTCAAAACTAAACATGGGCTCTATGAATGGTTGGTAATGCCTTTTGGGTTGTCTAATTCCCCTAGTACCTTCATGAGGTTGATGACAGAGTTCCTAAGACCCTACTTGCGCAAGTGTGTGGTGGTTTACTTTGATGACATTCTTATTTACAGTTCAACTAAGGGAGAACATTTGCAGCATCTGAAAGTGTTGTTTGAGGTCCTAAGAGAGAACAAATTATATGGCAAACTAGAGAAGTGCACCTTCATGCAACCTGAGGTTTATTTCCTTGGGTTCATCATTTCTAAGAAAGGAGTAGCAGTTGATCCTGAGAAAGTTCAAGCAATCAAGGAATGGCCCCTTCCTCAAACTGTTACTGATGTTAGAAGTTTTCATGGGTTAGCCTCTTTCTACAGGAGGTTCATACAAGGGTTTAGCTCAATCATGGCTCCTATTACTGAGTGCATGAAGAAGGGAGAGTTCAAGTGGAATGAGAAGGCTGAGAAGTCCTTCAACCTGATCAAAGAGCTATTGTGTAAATCTCCAATATTGGTTCTACCAGATTTTAACAAACTCTTTGAGGTAGAGTGTGATGCCAGTGGCCTTGGCATAGGAGCTGTGCTTACACAAGAGAAGAAGCCTGTTGCATACTTCAGTGAGAAGTTAAATGGGGCCAAGCTTAACTACTCCACATATGACAAGGAGTTCTATGCCATTGTGAGAGCATTGAACCATTGGGGACACTACTTAAAGCCTAAGCCATTTGTGCTACATTTTGATCATGAGGCTCTCAAATACATCAATGGACAGCATAAACTCAACCCCAGACATGCCAAATGGGTAGAGTTCTTGCAATCCTTCTCATTCTCCAGCAAGTACATAGAGGGTAAGAACAATATTGTAGCTGATGCATTGTCTAGAAGATCTGTGATGTTGACCTTCATGGAACAAAGAATGTTGGGGTTTGAATTCATGAAAGAGCTCTATCAAGAAGACCCAGACTTCAAGCATGAATGGGAGGTGCATCAGGAAGGACAAGTCAAGAAAGGAAGCAAGTACACAGCCCAGGAAGGCTACTTATTCTATGAAAACAAACTATGTGTGCCTAAGGGACCTTATAGGGGATTGCTAGTCAAAGAAGTTCACTCCAATGGCCTTGCTGGTCACTTTGGGGTGCAGAAGACCTATGACATATTGCAGGATCAGTTCTATTGGCCTAAGATGCTCAGTGATGTGCAAGATGCCCTCAAAAGGTGCAGGTCTTGTCAATTAGCCAAAGCACATTTTCATGCTGGCCCTTACACACCACTCCCAGTACCAAACAAGCCATGGGAAGATCTCAGCATGGATTTCATTGTAGCCCTACCAAGAACTCAAAGGGGAAAGGATTCAATCATGGTGGTTGTAGATAGGTTCAGCAAAATGGCACATTTCATTGCTTGTAAGAAGACTGAGGATGCTTTGGGGGTAGCTGAACTATACTTTAGGGAGGTTGTCAAGTTACATGGAGTACCTAGAAGCATTGTCTCAGATAGAGTCACAAAGTTCATGAGTCACTTCTGGAGAACCTTGTGGAAGCTATTGAAGACCAGACTATTATTTAGTACTTCTCACCATCCCCAAACTGATGGGCAGACAGAAGTCACTAACAGGACACTAGGAAAGATCTTGAGGAGCATTGTTTCTAAGTCTTTGAAAGATTGGGACCTCAGGCTAACACAAGCTGAGTTTGCCTTCAACAGAGCTCCCTCCAACAGCACAGGTAAAAGTCCTTTTGAAACAGTTTATGGAACTAATCCTCTCATGCCTACAGACCTGGCCCCAGTCAAAGGAAGCAAAGCAAACTATGATGCAAAGAAAAGATTTGAACAAATGATACAGATTCATCAGCAAGTCAAGAAGCAGATTGAAAGGTCCAATGAGTTATACAAGGCTAGATCAAAAGGGCCCAAGAAAGCAAGGGAGTTCAAAGCAGGGGATCTTTTATGGTTGCATTTAAGAAAAGAGAGATTTCCAGATAAGAGGAGAAACAAGCTCATGCAAAGAGCTGATGGACCATTTGAAATATTGGAGAAGCTAGGCCCAAATGCTTACAAAGTGGATCTACCAGGAAGCTATGGTGTCCATGGTACTTTCAATGTTGGAGACCTGAGCCCCTACCATGGTGAATCAGATGATGAAGGTGATGAAGATTTGAGGGCAAATCCTTTTCAAGAAAGGGAGGTTGCAACAGGAGTACATGATCAAGGCAAGACACAAGCTCAAGACAACAACAATGAAATCAACACCATGACTAGCTATGACAATGCCTTATTCAATCCATATGACAATGCCTTATTCAAGCCAAGTGAACACCATTTCATGTCAGCAAAAACAACACCCCACCAGTCAGAACAATACCTAGCCAACCACTTCCCAAGCCTCAACCAAAACAACACCCATCCAACAACAAAACAAACCTCACACAACAGCAACAACCCTCAGCCAAAGCTAGTCAGTCACAGTCTTTCTAAACAGGGTCCATGGGAACCTTGCACATTCAAACAAGCCTAACCAGCCATCAATCTTAGTCCTAAGGAGGGTCCTCTACAACTTTGTCCAAGGACTCTTCTCCAGGAAATGCACACAAAAAAAGTTAGCTTAGGGACAAACTCAAACTGTCCAGAATTCAGTCCTTTTTTGCAGTAGTTCAAATGTCACTATCAAACTTTCCTATTTTGATCAAACCAGCTCGAGGATCTTTTAGCAGAACCTTTGGCATTCATCCCACTCCAGTTTGGCTCAAGAACCAAGCTTGAAAGTCCACTCCTTCACCAGATCAACCTAAACAAACCAATTAAGTCAGATTGTCTCATTAGAACTGCTTTTCTACTTTATTGCTTTAGTTTCAACAATGTAGTTGTCATTTCTATTTCTTTTGCTAGCCAATTGTGGCCCTAGGATGTAATGAACGAGTAAGATGTAACCTCATTGCCTATATAAGGCTTATTTCCAATGAATGAAAGACAGATTTGAAGTAAACACAAAATTGAAACCATTGTTTCTGTTGATATCTCTTGGTTGTGTGCTTGAGAAGACTTCCATTGCTGTGTGCTTGGAAGTGAGCTTAGACCCTTAGCTGTGTGTTGGGATCAAGGTTCAACCCTCAACCATTGGCTTTGTGCTTTGGTTAAGGTCCTATCCCCTTCTTTCAGCATCCAGTCCAAACAAAAACAGAGCAATTTCCAAGTGTCTAACCTTAGTTCAATTTGTAATTGTTTTAGCTTGTTTCCTGAATAGTTTCATTGCAGATTTCATTGTCTATAATATTGGAAAGCATTCACTTGTTCAACAAACCTTCTACAATCTTGAGAATCATGGTCATATGTCCCACAACATTCACATACCCCTTGAGGAATACTTGGTGCCATAACCATGGCATTGACTTGTTGCATAGGTTGTTGGGAAGATGAGCCATGAGATTGTTGGACAAGTGCCATGTTCTTATCCATTTTGAGATTCATGGCATCCATGTAAATGCTTAATTGGGCTCCAAGATCGGCACTAATTTGAGTGACGGAATCGACGTCATGTATTCCCCCTCTAATAGCTTTTCGTGGCCGAAAACATTGAGAGTTATGGGTCACCATCTCTTTTATTTTTGCCCAAGTTTGATCATCTTCTACCTCGGTGAATCTCCCATTAGAACCCTTGTTCAAGATCGCTCTTGCATCTTCATAAAACCCATTCCATAATTGTTGCAGCAAGAACCATTCACTTAACCCATGATGGGGGCATGATCTTATTCTCTCCTTGAATCGTTCTCATGCCACATAGAGAGTTTCTTCATCACGTTGCTTAAAGCCGGTAACTTGAGCTCTTACCATGTTTGTTTTCTCCGGTGGATAGAACTTTTGGTAGAACGCTAGAGCCAACTTCTTCCATGAATCAATCCCTATGACAACTTTGTTGAGACTTTTCAATCATTGTTTTGCTGCTCCAATTAGAGAGAAAGGTTAACACTAATATAGATGGAGTTCTAGATTAAGAGAAGATTAACTAAAGATTAAGCTTAAACCAACAAAATTAATTAACTAATTAACTAAAGATTAAGCTTAAACCAACAAAATTAAGAGAAGATTGACATTAATATAGATGGAGTTCTAGATCTAGGATTTTGTGCCCTCTAATTACATAAGAAGAGGTGTTTATAGATTTACAAAAGAGGGGAGACGGGCTTTGGAAAGACAAATGAGCCTCGGTGAAGTTACGGGTTTGACAGGCTAGTCACGGCCGTGATAAGGAAAGTCACGACCGTGAGATGCAAGTCACGTCCGTGACTTGTTTGGCATAAATTTTCTTGAATCTGTGAGCCAAGTCACCCCTGTGAACATGGAGTAACACCCGTGAAGGCTTGTCACACCCGTGCACATGGAGTCACGCCCGTGACGTGCCTAGCTCGAGCAGACTTCGCCTTTGTGATGCCTCTCACAACTGTGAGGTCTATGTCACGCCCATGATTTGTCTTCTCTCTATTGCTCACACTAGTGACTTCAATAATTCTTCTATATTCTTCTCGATTCGTCTCGCCTTGACTCGGGATGTCTTTGGCACGCCATGTAGGGCCCCCAAAGGTATGTAGGACCGTCTAGAGTATGTCGTGGGCCCTCCTGTGGTTTATCATCCTCTTGCTAAACCAAAACGAGGTAGAATCCGCCTCAAGTAACGGTTTACCTACAAAAGCATGATAAAAGCAAGAAAAGTGCTAGAGGAAGATAAAACATAGAAAAACGCTCATAGGGAGCACCCAAGGCAAGTTAAATAGGGTAAATAAAAGCGGAAAAATATGGTGCAATGACACTATATCTGTGGGCTACACGCTTTGTCCCAGGCCGAGTCATGTAGTCCACACGTTTGGGCCACTTTTGCTTTTATTTTAAAAAAAAAACAAAATTAGTCATCTTAGTTTTATTATTATTTGGATTGATTTCTGGATTTTTTTTCGTTTTCCGCTTCAAAAATCATCGCAAATTAACATGAATAATTGGCTCAAAACAACTTACGATAAAACGATAATTAGTCATTCGAACGATAAACTATACTTGTTAAACGTTATACGTATTAAATTAGTTATTAGAAACCATACTCATTGAACATCATACTTATTAAATTAGTTATTAAAAAACCATCTCTAAAACTCATTTACGATAAACCGATAAGTAGTTACTATAGAAACCATCCCCAAAATCAATCATGATAAAACAATAACTACTTATTAAAAAATTGTCTCCAAACTATATTTAAGTTAAAAAGTATATTTAATTTGATAACTAATTACAATAAATAAAAAACTTCACTGAAACTCAATTACGATAACACTGTAATTATTTATTATAAACACCGTCTCTAAAATTCATCTTTGATACAACAATTATTACTCCGTATTTTTTTTTAACGAAAAATGGGTTTTGGAAGCCGAAAGGGAAAAAGAGAAAGAATGATAAATAGGGGGTGTGATAAGTAAAATAGATGGCGTGATATAGCAATTGTAATAAACGTACCAAACATATAAAAAATAACTAGTAAAAATGTTTTATCCCCTCATATCATCTTTTTTTTCTTTCTACTGTCAATCTATATTCAATCAACTCCATTGAAAAAATAAGGATACTTATTCAAAAACTCATCAATTGAAAACAAAGTTATTTCAATGTTGATTTTTTAAAACAGTTGTGAAGATGGGTCTGCAATTTTCCAAGATAAAGAGGGTAAACTTGAAGAAGATTGAAATTCCAATAAAATTAAAATAGGGAAAGAAAGGTGGGGTTTTACGGAAGTTTTAAGGCCAAATAATGTATAAATGATGAAAATCGATTTTATGAAAAATTGAACATGTAGAAACTGGGTTTTAAGAGGATATTCATGAGATTTGTTGGGTTTTAGAAAGGATGAATATGATAGACAAAGAGAAAGAGACACCATAGTTGGAGACTGAGAAAATGACATCATCTCGACTTTGCAGATGCGCATAATTATGGGAATCAATTTCCAATTCCTGAAGTTTTAAGCCCAATGGTCCGACCTCATATTATAGTTGTTGGATTTGTGTGCTTCAAAAAAACAAATACTAGTTTTTTTTGTTCCACATTGATATTGGATCATATTTCTAAGTTAATTATATATTTTTCAAGCTGGACTCATGTTGTTATCCAAGTTATTTGTGTGGTCTACTAGACACAACATTTCTTATACTATTTTTTGTGAGTTTCTATGTCCATTTCACTACTATAAATACCTCATCTCTACTACTCAAAACCCGCACAAAAAATTCTCTAATCTTCCCTCCTTATATAATTCATTCTCTCTAAATTTTTGGAGGTCCTTTAGCAACGTTCTGCGCTGTGTTCAAATTGTGTATTCATCTACACCAAAGATACAATGGTTGTGTAATCCTGGGGGTCGATTGTCAACAAAACCGTGTGTATAGTACGGGGCAAATTCGACTCATGCCACAATCGTCTATCTTTATACCCAAATAAGCTCTCGTCTTTTCTATTTTACATTTACTTATAATATTTATACTTACATATATACCTAGACCTGGCAAACGGGTCAATCGGATAGAGTTTGGGTCGGGCCAATTCGGACCAGGTCAGTTTGGGTCTATCGTATTATCGGGTTAGTTCGGGTCGGGCCGGGTTGTTTCGGGTTTCGGGTGATTTTCGGGTAAGTTGATCGGGTCAGTTTCGGGTTAACGCGTTGGGTTATTTCGGGTCTGGGTCATTTTCCAGTCAATAATTAAGAAAACAAAGTGCATATAGTCAGATCAAGTCTTTTTTGTTCAATTAGACTTATATTTTTCGGGTCATTTTCGGGTTAGTGGTTTCGGATCGGGTCATTTCGGGTCGTCGGGTCAGTTTCGGGTTGACGTACTTCGGGTCAAGTTCGGATCGGGTCGGGTTAATTCGGGTTTTGGGTTTTGCTTCTCGGGTTAGTTTCGGGTCTCGGGTCAGCCTTATCGGGCCGGGTTGCTTTTGCCAGGTCTATATATACCATTATATTATTTATCTATAACTCATTTTGTCATTGGTGAAATAATGGTCTTAATCAATTGATAATTCATACACAAATTCTTATTTTAGACGGACTAATTCCGTCTGAAAAATAAGACGGAATTATGTTGCCACTTTTTGATAAAATGTAACCACAGCTTATATCAACTTGTTTTCAATAGTGGTTACATCTAACTGTAAAATGGTTACAAAATCCCGTCTTATTGCTTCAGACCAAAATGGTCCGTCTGAAGCAAGACCAACTGTAATTCATATTCCACTTTCTAATATTCTAAAGTCGAATTTTCTCTATTATGATTATATATTGTGAATAATGACGAATAATGGAATACAGACTATAACCTATGATATAGAATAGTTACCATATTTGTTTATGAGTTCATCATTTCAAATGTACAGACTATAACCTATGATATAGAATAGTTACCATATTTATTTGTTTATGAGTTCATCATTTCAAATGTAGTTAATACGTTTTGTATATATATGTAATTATGTATGTATGTAGTATGTACCTCCTTGTGCTATGTAGTCTGATCTCCTGCTTCTGTCTTAGCCGGCTATTGCAAGAAGTATGCATATATGTTTTTATTAGATTTCAGTTTTACTACATCCACATAATGTCGGTAAATTCTGCGGAGATTATGAAAAAAAATATATTAAATTGTGATCTTAAATGAAGGTAGATAGTTGAGATATATAAAATATTATGGAGAATTGAAATAAGTTGTACTTAATTATAATGTGGGAGATGACTGAACTAATCGTACTCAATATTTTCACAGAACATATACAATAATATATTTTTTTTCTGTATATATGTTGTTTTATTTAGTTGTTTATTAGAAAAAATTATTTCAAACTTCTTGAAAAATGGTTAACGAGTATGTTGGGAAACCGAATAGAATATGAATTTTTGTCAATAAGTTGGCTTGAACTTTTGATTTCTTGTTAAATAAATATTGAAATAAAAAACTCTCTCTCTCTCGCCCCCCCTATAAATCTCGAATTTTAATATGAATGAGAGTTACAAAGGAACAATTTTAATATTTCCGCGAGACATTAATCCAATGAATATATTTGTATGAACTTGCGCCAAGTTATTTGGATTTATAAATCCAATATGATATGTGAATATTTGTTCTTCTTTTCAAAACTCTGGATCACTTACATACTGCTCGTAGTATCGTATCAATAGTCACACAACTTATTTGTTTGTTGACTAATTTGGAAAAGAAAATTATTGAGCAAAGTGAAAATATTCAAATACTTTCACAAGTGCTGTGTGTTACAAACATATAATAAATTTAAATGTGTTCCATTTCATCAGGATATACATAATCATGAACTGAATCATAATTTTTAGCAAGATTGTCTTTTAATCAATACATTGAAATAATGAAAGACTGTTTATTGATATTTCCTGGGTAAAACTATTGGGTCATATATTAGTATCAAATGAATATAGCATGAACTAGTATTATAGCATGAACTAATAATATAAACAAGTGCGTGGTGATGCTGGTGTTGAAAGAAAAAA
The DNA here is from genome assembly GCA_022085475.1 of Heliosperma pusillum. NCBI lineage: Eukaryota > Viridiplantae > Streptophyta > Magnoliopsida > Caryophyllales > Caryophyllaceae > Heliosperma > Heliosperma pusillum. The sequence continues at coordinate 8,515 of JAIUZE010045774.1, read as the reverse complement.
AATATTACGACTTACGAGGGTTCAAATATTCAATATTATATGTTATACAATGGTTATGAATGTCGTTGATCAAGTGAAAGAGATGTCTCACAAAATGAATTTGTTGAAACTGAGTAATAAGTGTTAATGTATTGATTGATAGAATGAGTGTAATTTCAAATATTTGTAAATATTGTTTTGTGTTGTCACTTATGTATGTTGTGACAACATTAGGGGGAAGCGGGTTAATACTCTTTATGTTATTTGAGTAACTTTGGAAAGTTTTTGTTCTCACCAAGTTGTGAAGAGTGCATCTCTTATGTAAATATTTTTCGAGATATACGGAGCATGTTAAAAGAAATTGTTGCACGTTTTTATGCAAGACAACATTAAATAAATACTTTGTTACGTATTGTTGGTTAAGACTTTAATGAATAAATTTGGTATCATAGTTTGTGAGTTTAGTAGATACCTATATGACGATGTTGAATGCTAGTTTTAATCCAAAAATATTGATCATTTTAACTACAGTAAGTTTTGTAGTTAAATTGGAAGTTTTATAAACTGTATTTGTAATTACAATGAAAATATTGTTAAAGAAATTGTCAATTCTTATAAGTGTTACTCGTCTGATTTATCTAGAAGGTGTTTGCTCGGTTAAGGCTTTGAGCCTTTGAGTAAATCGTGGATTCTGGGGGGAAGTAAGACTCCCTTTATCTTTGTCGTAAGGCACAAGTGATTTACGTTGTAATTGGTGATAATTACACGATTGTCTGATAGACGTCCCTTTATGATATTGATATTGTATGAACTTGTTTTTCGATTAGCAAATTTTTAGCTTATCATGAATTCTTGTTTGATAATATATATGTTCAATAATTATTTTACCTCGTTTAAAAGCATTTATTGAACCAAGAAGAGGTAAAAGTCGTAGAAGTGAAATTTACTCGGTCCTATTTTTGTGATTTTCTTGCGGAAACTGGTGATGTTACTACACAAATGTATCAACAATCAGGAAAATGTATACATGATTTTCTGCATGGCAACATGAAATCGGTGACATTTTGAGAGATTCGTATGTCATATGAATGATGTCTTGATACGTTGTAATAAAGAAATATAAGTCATGATGTTTTGTATACTTGATGGGAACAATGATATTAAGTTTTATTTATTACAAAAACAAAATGTGTTTTTGAGAATGATAATTTGTTGTTCGATATGAGCATGAAATGATTATGAAGTTTATTTCATTTCGGAAAAGGGTTTTTCCATATTGTTACGTCTAAAAATTGATTGTTGAACATTTAATGGAGCATGAATGTATTGTGAAAAAGAGTTGATAAACAAGAAGTTGAATAGCTAAGAAGTTTGCTAGCACTTGTTCAATTATGGAAGGAATTAGAGCTTGTAAATTGTCATGCATTATGGTCCTATGTCAAATTCTTTCTAGTGATTTATGGGACAACCCAAGAGATGTGAATTTAGTCTCATTAATGTGACTGTGAAAATTTTGGGATATAGTATATTGTTTTGGACACCATAGCATATGCATGTTGTAATAAAGTACTACCTCCGTTCAACTTTTATCTTCCCATTTCTCCAATATATGTGAGGAGTATTATATTTAAATGGGAAGATAAAAGTTGAATGGAGGGAGTATATAATAATTATTGTATGTTAGAATAATTGTACATTTTGGTACAGTGAAATCTAATTTTGAATTGTTGATACTTGTCAAGAAAACTAACCGATGCCATGGAGGCTTTTCGGTTTAGTTTGTATGGGGAATTGATATAATGTCATTTCACCCTACTATTTCACCCCTTTTTGTCTCGTTTTGCTTGCCTTTAACGCTCCCTAAGAGCGTTTCTACGTGTTTTACCTTCTTCTAGCATATTTCTCGCTTTTATCGTGCTTTGGTAGGTAAACCGTCATTTGAGGCGATTTCTACCTAGTTTTGATCGACAAAGAAGAAGGTGAATCACTCGGGGGCCCCACATACCCTTGGGGGCCTACTCGATGCGCCAAAGCCCTCCCGAGTCAAGGCAAGCGAAACCGGGAAGAAAGCAACAAAGTCATGCAAAGGAAGACGGAAAAGAAGCCTTTCACGGGCGTGAAAGGTATCTCACGGTCGTGAGATGCCTTTCCAAGAAGGCAGATTCTCGAGCATTTCAGCTCACGGCCGTGAAACACATTTCACGGTCGTGAAAGTGAGGTCACAGTCGTGAAACCCATTTCACGGTCGTGACTTGATCATGGGAAGTCTCTGCCACTTTAGGTGCAACATCTCACGACCGTGAAACACCTTTCACGGTCGTGACTTTGCCAGCCCATGAAGTCTTTCGAAGCCCATCTTTCCTCAATTTTTTAAACCTATAAATAGACCCTCTTGTGTAATTAGAGGGCACGAAACCCTAGATCTGAAACTCTCATAGAATTAGTATTTAATCTTCTATTAATCTTCCATAATTAAGCTAATTAGTTGGTTAATTAGTAATTGCAACTTGGTTTAGTGTTGGAACTTGGTTTGTATTCAAAGATTAGTGACAAAATCTGGGTTATTATATCAAAGTTCTCATCTTTTTCCAAGTTGGTATAATTCCTTTACTTAATCTTGTCTTTAATTAAGTTTTTATTTCAATTCTTGTTGTGACAACCCTCGCGAATGCGGAAATAAAACATAACAAGCATGCGATTTATATAGCGGAAAATACGGTGTTTTTAAAACTTTTTACATGCCAAGATAAAAATACGAGGAATGTCAAATAAATACAAACTAAAATAAGATATACAGCAAAGAGACGAAGTCTCTCAAAATGTTATCAGATATCAAAGTTGTTTAGGAACTAGCTAAGAAACGTCTAGGGGTGAATCGTCAAGGCCAACGCCCGCTAGCTCACACCCAAACCCAAAATACAACAAGCAAAATCCATCCAAGCAAGCAACCTGTTCATCCATGAAAAACATGAACGCCACAGTCAGTGGGGAGTAACTCCGGGTTCTCCCAGCCATATCACAAATAACATACTTAAACGGAAATACATAAATAGAAGCATACATATATAATTATACATGTGAATTACGAGAAGGATAAATAGGCATTTCAATATATAAAGATATAGGCGTATGAAGTACAAAACCGTAATCATCAAATTATAGACAAAATCGGGGAAGACACCCTTAGGCAACTATACACTCACTAGGTCTTACATCTCACCGTTAGTGGCATACACTTGATAAGATAGAACTCGACATATGAACTGTACGCATCAGATTATAAATAGACTCGGGGAAGACACCCTTAGGCAACTATATACTCACTAGGGCTTGCATCTCACCGTTAGCGGCATATACTTGATAAGATAGAGACTCGACATATAAACCACGCCAAGTCATCCAACGGTCACAAATAAACAACATATAACCATCCGTCCAAACATACGAATATGATAACATTATCTCTCACGGTAAATGACACGCACTAGCACCGTGTACATGGCAAGTATGATTAAAATCGCATCCACAGGAAAACATTTCCCTGAACGCATACACGATTCAACATTTCGTATATGTAGACTAATTTCCTCTTGGTAGAACGACGATAATAATACGGTCCTAGTCTAAACCTAGCCAGACTCTCGGAATCACATTTTCCGATTCGACATGTGATAAACATTTCGCATCCAAGACTCGGTCATCCATACAAGCCGAGTACCCCAAATTTGGTCAACCTTCACGAAAGAAGCGGAAAAGAGCACAAGCATCATAACAAGAAGTACGCTACATGCAATGCCACCACCTCGCAAGTATACAACATTTGACGGCCGGGTCGATCAACGTAAAGCGTTCGCCTCCCAACAACGTCGTCATATGCCCACTAACACATGCAATTAAGCAGTAAGGATACACTCCTCGTTCCGACATTCCAGCCTTACGAGCGAGGAGGTAGCCGGGGAATGAGAGTTCATAGCACATAACAATTAGTGCTCAAACCATAACATATGTAAAACCGACTCAAAGGGGGACATATCAAAAACCGTCACAAAACATGCGATACAAGCATGATATAAATGTAACAATGATAAACATGAAACAATACGTGATTACATAAGCATTAGACCAAGTTTAAGAAGTATAATGAATAAGAAGCATAAATCGCATCTCAAAACAACAAGTTTGGAAACTATTAAAACAAAGGTCCACTTCAAACGGTCATAACTAGAGTTCTAGACATGCAAATGCAGAAATTCTAAATGGAGGAGATAGATTATCCTCTTACGGTTCCAATGGTAGGTCACAAAACCAAAACAAGCAAGTAACGAAGGAGATATGATCATTTTACGAAAAAGAGTCAGTGCAGTGAGTCCTAGCCGGCCAGGGGGGACCGGCGTCCGGGTACCCGGCTGGGATATCATCAACAAACGAAATCATCCAAAAATACAACGAGTTCCCAGCCGGTCAGGGGGACCAGCAGCCGGGTACCCGGCTGGGAACACTTCTACCCGAGAACAACAACACTTCAACATTGATTTTTCAACAACCATCAATATCTACTATCAACTATCATTAATCATCAACAATTATCAACAATTATCAACCAACAATAACCATCATTAACAAACACCAATTCTATAAATACTAATCCTATCCTAAATACGATTACTAACATCAAAACACATTAAAACACGTAATGATATCGAGTAACCCTTCACCTTTACCTTTTCGCGTCTTCAATCGATTTCTAAGCCTTCCTCCACTAGATAGTAATCTTTGTCGGGGTCTTGATGGTCTCCACCTATAAAAAGACGACAAAAGATGAATATAATTCACCTTTGAGAAAGACGGATAAATTGAAAATAAGAAAGACGGTAATTTTATTACCAAATAAGATAGAGGACGATGAGAGGAGAAGAATATGACGAAAATCAACGGATTTGAGTAAGAAATGGATGAGTAGTGAGGAGTTTGAGTTTGATTGAAAATGGGTTTAGGGTTTTGGTTACATGATGAAGAACAAGAAGAAGAAGTAAGTGGAAAAAGATGAGGGAAAAAGGGGATATAAAGGTGAGTGGAAGAATATGGGGGAAAAAGCCCAAAATTCGCCTTAAGGCGTAACTCACACAGAATTCCGAGTAAAGTCCAAATACGAACTCGGATTTGCTAAATTAGACACGGGAAACTAAGTGTGGGAAAATATCCGTATACTTCCCTTTAAATCATTCAGGATTATAATGAAATTATGATTATATGATTAATAGTCATAAACGAAAATGCATAATAAGCGAGAGATTAGAAATAACCTTTAGTCCTTGCTCTAATGGCCTAAGAACAATATCAAAATGATGATATCTCCTAATCGTAGCACCCAAGATAGAATGAGAAATGCCCTTGAATTTGCTAGAATGTTTTGTGAAAAGTTACTGTTAACTTTTTAATTTTGTGATATGTGAATGATGGAGGCACAAGAGAGAATGAATTAGGGTTCGGTACAAAATCTAAATTTTTCCCCTTCCCTTTTTGTTTCTCACGGCACTACTTAGGGTTTTGGGGAGATATTTTTCTCCTCAAAAAATAACCACCCATTGACTGAAAAACAGAGTGTATCTGGACACTTTTTTTTGGGTCATTTTAGCTTCCAATATAATGTAATATATTATAATCGTCATTTGTCATGGACCGACATCATTATAATACATCATTAGTTATAAATATCCGTATATTTATAATTTGCCAATTAATTATAACGGTTTATGTTTAATTAGCTTACATTATATACAACAATTAAATATAACATTTTATATTCAATTTACGAATTACAGTTAATTCGTCTCAGCTAACTTTATTTAATCGTTATTAAATAATCGTCTCATCATCACATTGACTAACCTTTTAGTCAAATACACTGACTAACCTTTTAGTTATATAATAGGGCATCAATATGATTATTTTCTCAAATATTCACATCTCTCAAACACATCCTTTAGGTGTGACTTTTAGGGACCAGTTGATCACCGTCATCTGTATGCCAATAACGTCAAACTTATCTAGCAAGCCAACCGTTATTGATAAACGTTAATCAACTGATTATAATACAAAGTATACCCTGTGAACCTATAGAGATTTATTTATGTTATTGCACTAACTGTGGAGGACACTAGCTCCAACAATCTCCCACTTGTCCGTACAAGTGTATGTGCGATAACCTATTCTCATATCCATAATAAATTTCTCCCACTCAATGTAAACCAATTTGCAAAGTCCGTATTCACAAAGGTCCTAGTTTACAAGTGATCAGTATCAAGAGTGGTTTCCCCGACTAGAGAGTAACTTAACTGATAAACGAATCTTTATTCGAGCATGGCCATGCATTTCAGTTACAGCTCCTCGAGTGGCCCTAAGAAATAACATAACCTGATAAAGGTTGGATATTTTCTTCAACTCGAATCTTGCAGATACAAGCACAGTAAGAAATGACCCAGTAAAAATCTACTTAGCCTCCTGTTATGGTCGACCATGAGAAAGAAACCAAAGTCACCCAAAAACTGCCTTAATCTCAAGAGACATTCGATAGTCAAAAGAATCGACTCTAGGAACACTATGGACGTCCTATCCACGACCTAACACCTAATGATCTGAAACATTTAGGACTCCATAACGTTGTCACAAAATTGTCCTGCGAGGTATCATTATAACTCGCATATGTGATCGATCAGTCAACTGTTTGACTTATGGCTCGTTGAACCCACCATCAATCGACTTCACAAAATAATTGCCAGAGTTATAGCTCATGTAGGCGATTACGGACCAAAACAAATATAATGTAATTCAGTTCACTTTGTGGTGTTCAATGTTGTCAGTACAACCCACATGAAAAACAAAATATAAAACAATACGATGATTTTATTAATAGTTTTATGAAAAAGATACAGGTGTCTAATCCATATAAAACAACTAATACAACTCAGGAACACGTTTGATTCCCATGGAAATAACGTGCCCTTCATGCTTATCATATCTCAGTGGTTTAGTGAGAGGATATGCGACGTTATCATCCGTAGCAATCTTGTCTATCACTATCTCCCTTTGCTCCACGTTATCTCGGATCATGTGAACCTTCCGTTGTACATGCCTAGACTTGTTGCTGGACTTAGGCTCCTTAGCCTGGAAGATGGCACCACTATTATCACAATAGATGGTGATCAGGTCATCCGAACTAGGAACTACAGTTAGTCCCTGTAAGAATTGACGCATCCATATAGCTTCCTTCGCAGCCTCTGAAGCAGCATAGTACTCGGACTCAGACGTAGGATCTGCTATAACACTTTGTTTGGAGCTTTTCCAGCTGACCGCAGCGCCATTAAGAGTAAAAACGAATCCAAACTGAGATTTCGAGTCATCTCGATCCGTTTGGAAGCTAGCATCTGCGTAACCGATTGCGCATAACTCAGTGTCGCCTCCATAAGTCAATACCCAATCCTTAGTCCTTCCGTAGGTACTTAGGATTATTCGTAACAGCCATCCAGTGTGTTTACGTGGATTGCCTTCGGTACCGGACCGTCATTACTCAATGGCATATGCCAGTCTAGACGTGTGACATATCATGGCAACATGAATAGATCCTATAGCTGATGCATAAGGAACCCGACTCATGCGCTCGAACTCTTCCGATGTCTTTGGTGCCTGAGCTTTACTCAATTGCATCCTAGAAATCATTGGAAGGTTCCCCTTCTTGGAGTTGGTCATGCTGAACCTCTCAAGAATCTTATCTATATAAGACTCCTGACTGAGGGATAACATCCGTCGTGATCTATCTCTGTAGATACGGATCCCCAAAATTCTTTGTGCCTGGCCCAGATCTTTCATCTGGAAATGGGTCTTTAACCAAACTTTTACCGAAGTTAAGAGAGGTATGTCATTCCCAATCAAGAGTATGTCGTCAACATACAATATTAGGAAGACAATCTTGCTCCCACTCGACTTGATATATAAGCATGGTTCCTCGACCGATCGAGTAAATCCATTCTTTTTTATCACCTGGTCGAAACGATGATTCCAACTCCGAGAAGCCTGCTTAAGTCCATAGATGGAACGCTTAAGCTTGCATACATTCTTAGGATTTTTAGGATCAATGAAACCTTCGGGTTGTACCATGTACAACTCCTCCTCCAAATAACCGTTTAAGAAGGCGGTTTTCACGTCCATTTGCCAAATTTCATAGTCATGAAAAGCGGCAATCGCTAAGATTATCCGAATGGAACGCAGCATGACTACGGGTGCAAAAATTTCATCATAATGCAATCCGTGCACTTGAGTGAAACCTTTGGCCACTAGTCGTGCCTTGTATGTATCTGGTTGTCCTTCTACAGAATGCTTTATTTTGTAAAGCCATTTGCACTGAAGAGGCCGAACCTTATCAGGTAAGTCAACCAGATCCCATACGTCATTCTCATACATAGAGTCCATATCGGATTGCATGGCATCAAGCCATAGCTTAGAGTCGGAACAGGTCATGGCACCTTTATAGGTAGCGGGT
>JAIUZE010045773.1:0-33308 GCA_022085475.1 Heliosperma pusillum | reverse complement strand
CCGGATTGTAAAACATCGACGACGTTTTAGTAAACATCGACGACGTTTTTCATAAAAAAGACGATACTTGCCCTTTTCCTTTATCTCTCTAAACACATTCTCTCCCAAATTCATCAAAACCCACTAAATTAAAACACTCATCCTCTCCCACCAAGGCCACCGCCAGCCCACCGCCACCACTGCCACCACTGCCGCCGTCCCGCCCCCTGCCGGCCCCCCTTGCCGTCTTCCCGCCGCACGCCCGCCGTCCACCGGTATGTATTTCTTCTCTTTTTTTTTTTTTTTTTTGTAGATCTACTTATATTGTTCTTGTATTTGTGTTTACTATGTTTAAATTTGTTTGTTGTTAGTTTTTGTATTAATTAAAGTTGTAGTTATTTGGTTGTTGTTGTAATTTGTTTTGTCTTAGTTTTTAATTATTTCATAATATGTTTGTTTTTGTTCTTGTTAGATTTGTTGTAAAATCAATTTGGTAGTAATTTGTTGTAAGTAATTTGTTGTTAGTAATTTGTTGTTAGTAATTTGTTGTTTGTAATTTGTTGTTAGTAATTTGTATGAGAAATATGTATAAAGATAGAATTAATCGGTTTTATTTTCGAGTTTTTCATCCCGATATGATGAAATTTGGAGGAAAAAAAATTTTCCCCCATGGTTGGACAACCAAATCACACGTCCAACCATGGGGGAAATTTTTTTTTCCCCATTCTCCACCATGGTGGGACGTGTGGTTTGGTTGTCCTACCATGGTGGGATTAAATTTCTGGAAATCCACCATGGCTGGACAACCAGATCCAACGTCCCACCATGGTGGAAATTCCAGAATTTTCATCCCACCATGGTGGGACGTGTGATCTAGTTGTCCAGCCATGGTGGGATTTCCAGAATTTAAATCCTACCATGGTTTGAATTTTTTGATTAAAAGTCCGTCCATGGTTAACCCAATTTTTTTTTTTAGTTTGTTAATTAAGTTGATTAATTTAATTATTTCGATGCTAATATGTTTTTGGAATATTATTAACGCTTATTTGCATGTTTTAATTGTGTAAATGCAGATGGGTGATCGAGGAAAGAGCGGTATGGTTCCCGAAGATCGTACGGTGAACCGTAGAGTCACGGCTTCAAAGCGTCGTATTGTTTTTCGGTGTAGTAGATCTAATCCCGTTAGTAGCGGTATTTCTGACATGGAGAGGTCGGAGGAGGTAGGAGGTAGTGTTCCTGAGATTGTTCATGGTCACGAGGGAGCGGAAGATGATATTGTTGACGAGGGTTTGGTGGACACCGAGTCTGAGGGCGAGGAGGATATTGTTCAGCGGTCCGTACCTTTATCGAGATTGGAGGTACCGTTGTCTCAGAGGTTAGCTCGGGACTCCTTTGGTCGCTATTCTAGGTTGGATAATGGTTCGCAAAGGGAGCCGCGGAAGAAGCCGCGCAGCGATAGTGATTGGCTCCTTAGAGACCCAGTTTCTGGTGGGCCCCGTAACATATCGGTGTTACGCAGTTTTGGGGGGCATGTGGCATATAGTAGTTGGATTGAGCCCGAGGAGGCTAGGTCCTTTATTAAGTGTTACGAGAGGCTGAGTTATGTGGATGGGTTAGGGAGCATGGAGGTGCCGGTTGATGTTGTTAGGAGGTTTCAGCTGACTGGGTTGACTGGGTTGACGATGTGCTGCACGACAGCTTTGGATGAGAACCTTCTTAGTGCTTTCATAGAGAGGTGGCAGCCGGATACCAACACTTTTCATATGCCTTTCGGGGAGATCACTATTACTCTTCACGATGTGGAGGAGATTCTTGGGATCCGGCCTACTGGTACGAGGGTGTTTGATCGAGGTACCTCCGTTGCCGGTTCTTCGAGGGAGGAGGCGGGGTTGAAGAGGGCCGTGGCAGGTTTTTTTGGCAAACCTCCCGGAGAGGTGGCACCACCGTTATATAAGGGTGGTGGCTTGTTGGTGTCAGCTTTGAGGGCTCATATCAAGGAAGGGACTGAGCATGACTCCCTACGTGCTTATTTGATATTGTTGTTGGGACAGACTTTGTTTGTGGACAAGTCTGGTGATAGGGTGTCAGCTCAGTTGTTACCCTTACTTGATGATCTGGAGCAGGTTGGAGAGTATGCTTGGGGTGCCGCTTGTTTGGCATATCTGTACCGGCAGCTAGGCATGGCATCGCGACGGGAGGCTCGCGGTGTTAGTGGGTGTCTGCCCTTATTGCAGGCATGGATTTACGAGTACTTCCCCCAGTGTCGGCCACACGGGGGAGATTATTTGGAGGGCAGGCCACGGGTGGATGCTTGGAGGCACGTTCCTCGGTTTAAGGGCGACATTGACCATTTTCAGATGTGGCGTGTTAGGTTGGACGGGTTTACCAGGGAGCAGGTTAGATGGACGCCTTATTGGACGCGTATGCCGAGTTCTGCGAGATATTCTCGCTATTCCGGCTATATTCGATATCAGTCCATTGTTGAGCCGTACCAGCCTGATCGTTGTATGCGCCAGTTTGGGTACATTCAGACTATCCCGATGCCTATGCCTATCCCATGTACCGAGTACCGTCCAGCAAAGAACGGTTATAATGTGGAGTTTGGTCGGGAGCCCGATACGATGTGGGGCCACGAGACTTCCTTGGTGAACTTCAAGAGTCGGTCTCGACGAGCTACGATGCCTTTCGAGGTATCTCGAGACTATGAGAGATGGTACGATGATATTTCTCACCGATTCTATTTTCCACCATCGGACCGTCTTCATTTTATGCGTCCACCTTTCCACGCTGAGCCAGAGGTAGCCGTTGCACTTAGTAGGCAGTTCTCAGAAGTCTATCGTTTACCTACTCCGGAGATGCAGCAGCAGCAGTTGGATATTTTGTTTAGTCAGATGAGCATGTACTACGATACCCATGATCAGGGTAACTAGTACCGGATAGTTATGCATTGTATTTGTTTTCTTCGGTTTTTATGTAGTATTGACTTAACTTTTATTTAATTAGTTATTTGTTTTTATTGGTTTGTTGATTTATTTACTTTTATTTATCAGTTTTTAATTAATGAATAAAGTTGTCAGTTGAGTTGTCACATCATGATCAGAACTTTATTAAAGTTGTCAGTTGAGTTGTCATATCATGATCAGAACTTTATTAAAGTCGTCAGTTGAGTTGTCACATCATGCTAAGAACTTTATTAAAGTCGTCAGTTGAGTTGTCACATCATTTTCGGAACAAATTCCCAGCCTGACCTCTATATAAGGAGCTCACTCCACCATCATTTTTCACAAAACTTACTATCTCATCTACTATCTCCCTAAAACCTCATCTACCATCATGCCTATGAACGATGTTGAAGAGGTTAATTTCATACAAAATAGAATTGATGAAATTGTTAATGAGTTTCCTTCAATATTTCGCCGTTTACTAATCGTGTTTAATAATAATATCATTTGGGATTTCATGAACCGTTATGAACCTAATCTCGTATCACTACCACAAATGATGGGTACTCCCTATAAGACAAATTACCCTCATATTCCTGAAATGAATATAACAAAAGGTAAAATTTCTGTCAACTTTAATTTCAAACCTTTAATCATTTCTTATATCATTTGTTTACTTACATAATTAGTTGTTACCATTTTATGTTGTTGTTTAGAATCTGTCCTTCTGAAAAGGGATGAACTAAAGAGGATCGAGGCGGAGTTGATTGAATTTTTCAAAAGATGTGAAACCATCATTCCATCCATGACACTACATCAGCTTATGCAGGGTTACCAGGGTGATGGTTAGATATTCCATGGCCCGCCGGAGCCAATTTTTATATACCACATTTATACCGGCTACTTGGAGGAGGAGTTATTCAAGCCAAAGGAATATTCATCAACAGATTACTCCACTGATTAGTCTTACTAAAACCGACTGCGTGTGTTTAATGAAAAAATGTGGTGATGATGGTTTCGTTTGCAACATGGGTATTTTAATCGTTTCTTCTATGTAATGTAATTTTAAGACTTATGTCAACTTTATTCGAGTATTGTCAACGTCAACTATATTTAACCAAAAATTAACGTAAATTTAAAAAAACAAACATTACATAAATATTCATCAAAAGTACTATTACATTTTGACTCCATTAATAAAGTGCTTAACCGAAACTCAATTTCCGTGCAACTTCTTCATCGGTGCTTTCATTTCTACGTCTCCGACTTCTTCCCGTGGCGGATCCGATGCAAGCGTTCCAGTTCTCGATATTTCTCTGGTACAAAGTTTCGAGATGAATGACACTTTCGTGTCTATAAGTCCGCCAAGCGGGAGCTAGTGGTGGCATGGCAACATCATCTTGCGGCCCTCTTGAATGCAACCGCATCCAATGATTGTGGTAGTTTACAATCCACATAACACCAAAGGGTTTTTGACCTGGAACCAAAGCCCTAAGTGGTAAAATTGTCTCACAACTACCACCCCAAATTTTCTCACCATTGTCGCGACGGAAATGACCGATAACACATATAGTCCAGTTGAAGGTGGTTGCAAACACAAGTAAGTGGTCGGAACACATCCAATGCTCCGTACCGCATGGGATCTCAAGATAGAACTCGGCACGCCTCAATGTAATCTCAAAGCCTGTCAAACCAGTCCTAGAGGATGGATGAGTACCGAACAGGTTCTTATAGACGTCGTCGCTCCTAATCTCTCGGGCACACCACATCCTCATCTGAAGGTAGTCGCCCTCTTGCCCCCGTTGGGCATGTGATATAACCCGGTAACCACAGTGACCATCGTCACCGACATCTACCCAACCATCGAACTGGCCCCAAAGCACTTCCGGTACCCCGTATCGTTTAGACCAAGTTGAGAAAAGGCCAACGGTGTAGTTTCTTTCTAACGGAGCGTTTGGTGGTCCTGGAGGAAAGTCCCCAAATAAGTGAGTACGAGCAGTAGATCCATCGGTGCTAGGTGTCCCATATTTCCTTTGACTATGCTCGAAAGACGACTTGTTCCTAGTCGTGGATTTTTTTGGACGACCTTTCGGGTTCTCATTAATAGGAGGTGGCAAAACGTCCTCGTCCTCCGGATGTAAGGCGTCACGCATCTTCTCGGCTACCAACCTACGACGAACCGGGTCACTGTTTCTAGCTTCCACTACTAACCCATCAAACTCATCATCATCGGTTCTCGGCATTTGATCAACACTATCAAATACCAAGGTCTTCCAAAAAACATGAACATCATCAACATGGACCCTCCTACCTCTCCTACTCAAATAAACCAATTTGCATGCACAAGGTAGGCCATGAGTTGTCTCAAGCACATGTCCACATCCCTCCTCTAACCCAACACCAAGACCAAGCCCTCTCTGAAGCTCCTCCTCCATTATTCCTATTGCCTTCGTCGACACGACCCCTAGCAACAATGAGAACAAACGACTAGTTATACGAGGCCGACTCCTTGAATCCTCAAGTGACTTTCTAATCTCCGAGTGTTGACTATCAAGCATGTCATTCATCTTCGACCACATACTATCAAGTGTCAAATTTGCACTTTTCAACCATGACTTAAGTAGAGAATGAGCCGACTCGACACGGGAAGTAGACGTGTTACCGAAATGTAGTACATCGTTTGTATAACATCGCACAAACTTCTCCTTGTGCATCGCCCAAGTGCTCAAAACATATCTCCCTAAGGGACCCCACTTTACACGAAAAGACTCCAATGCTTTTTCATACTCTTCCACGGTTAATGCATCAATAACCCGTACCCAACCCGCTTCTGGATTATAGTAGACAAGATCTCTATACCACTCGGTTTTGTAGATGTTCAGGGTTTTGGCATTGATGGCGCGGTTCACGTGCCACCGACACAATAAATGACTAGAACCGGGAAACACCTCCCTAAGAGCGGCGATCAAACCCAACTCCCGGTCGGTGACGAAGACGGTAGGGGAAACAAAGACAGGTGCAAGAATGTCCGACAACCGCCTCAAAATCCACGTGTAGGAATCCTCGGACTCCGTACAAACAAGTGCACAACCAATTAGGAACGAATTCCCGGTCGGGGTAACACCAACAATCTCAACCAGTGGATTCTTATAGGTGTTTGTCTTGTAAGTAGAATCAATGAGCACAACATAATGATAGGCTCGGAAAAGCTGCACGGCTACGGGATGTGCCATGAATATATGAGAGATCTGTCGTGTCTCCGGATCACTCAAATGCCACATCAAATAATGTGCTTCTACCGCAAGAGCAAACATTTGTTGAGCCGTGTTCCTTCCACCCCTAAATTCCCGCCTCAGTTTCTTCGTCTCGTTATATATTTGATTATTTGACGGTTGAGGTTTAGCCGGCGTTCTTTGGTGAAGAGCGTTCTTGATGTCTTTTGGAAGCACACCGGCCTTAACCTGTTGCCTCACATACGCTTTCTCCTCGTCATCCAAAGCCGCAAAATGACGATCACCATCCTTGTAAACCACTTCCTCGTGATTGTGAAACCCTTTACCCTCGGCGGTGATTATGTTCCAAACTGCACCGCTATCGTCACCTTGCCGAGGGTAGTTCTGCACGGCTCGGATACGGAAAGTGCATCCACACTTATTCGACCCACGACGCTTCTCAGGATTATCAATTGCAGGAGGTCTACCATACCTTGAACATCGAAAGTAAGATGCCAACAACCCGTCTTTTCTTCTGTTTTTTGCCCCATTATTTGCTTTAACCAAAGCAAAACCATGATCCATTGCAATCCTACTCGCCCAATTAAAGGCATCATCGCGGGTAACAAAACCTAACGTCGTTTCAAAAAACGGATTGTAATCGGTGTTATTATTCCCAAATTCCTCAAACGAGTCCTGTTCAATGCAAATACGTCGCTAATTAGACATTAAATAATTAATATATATTAGTAAAACATGATCTACATACGTAAAATGTTATTAATCATGACTATAAAAAAACGATATCATCTCACCATGGTTAGATGAAGAACTGGATGTCATAAACCATGGTCAAACCTCCATTTCACAAGTCTGACCATGGTGGGACTTGTGAACTGGATGTCTGACCATGGTCAGACCTCCATTTCACACGTCCCACCATGGTCAGACGTGTGAAATGGATGTCTGGCCATGGTCCATGACATCCAGTTCTTCATCTAACAATGGTATTTTTTCCTAATTATTTTTTAAAAACCGCAATTGAATTTTAACTAACTAAGACGTTACGTAAATCAATTAAGTTAGATAAGTATAAACAAACAATTACCGGATTCCGGGAAAAAAAAAATTAACAAACGTAAAATTTGATTAATATGTGAACATACCGAAGAGTGTTCGTCCCCCATGATAAGCGATTTAAGAAAATTGTTGTTGTTGGATTTAGTCAAATTGTTCTTGTACGATTTTAATTTTTTTAGTTGAATTTAGTTGTTTTGATTTTTAGAGAATTAGAGAAGAGAGAGATAAGAGAGATAGAGAGTATAATTCATTAAGGGCATTATCGTCTTTTTTATGAAAAACGTCGTCGATGTTTACCAGGCGCCTTAAAATTTAATCCTCGTCATCTCCAGTAAGTTGACCCTCCAACAGTCCAACCCATAACATTTCCTTTTCTCTCTCCTCTAATAACTGACGCACTTTCACCTTCCAATTTACCATGAAAGTACCAGCAACTCAACCTTATCACCACCATTCGAGTCACTCGACCCGACCCTGTCAGCACACTTCTGTCAGCAACAAACAACAATCTTGACGAAAAATAAATCGAGTGTAATAATCCCGATTCGAGGAGCCTACTATCAAACTGAGTCGGTGCCGCCACCAAGTTGCGCACCACCCTTGCCTTAGTCACAGGTGGTCAGCTACTCTTAATCGTGCTCCATCTCTATTCGATGATATGCGAGGAGCATCGACTTTCCACATGATTGCCGAAATCTCAGTTTGTTGTATTTCTAGGCCTTGTTGCAGTTGAGGAAGAGAAGAAAAATGCTAATTACTAAGAATAATCACAAAGCTGCATAAGCGGATTACTCTATTAAGCCATATTGTTTTTGTTTAGTCCAACGCCACGTTCTTGCACTATTCATGATATTTATAATCTTTTTACATACTTCCTCCATTCAACTCCACTCTACCACTTTCATTTTTGCACACTATTCATGAGTCGGCATCTAATTGCAATTTTCTCTCAATATATAAGTGAAAATATATTCATGTGTGATCTTGTTTGATTCGTCTTTACGAGTACATTATTAATATCCAACTTTTATAATTTTTGCAAACACGTAGCTAACGATATTTACCGCGTAAAACACGACTCGGCAAACGTGAAAAAATATTTTGGTAGAGTGGAGTTGAATGGAGGAAGTATTCATTTTGTTTTCCAATAATTATCTTGCAAGATTCTTGTACGGGTCAACAATAACAGCCTTGTAATCCAACTTCACCATAGTTATTGTTAGTTGAGGTGGAGAACTTAAAGCAAGTGTAGTGTGTAGAATGGCCCTACATAATATTTTTTCTTTATTTCATTACTAAGATGCAAACTAAAAATAATAAAGAGTATCAAGTAAGTAAGAATAACACAAAAATAACATTAGAGTAATAATAGAATGACACGTGGAGTAATAATGGAGAAACAATGGGAGTAACGTTAGATTAACAATAAAATAACTCATAACAGTGAAATAACACATGGTAACAATGGAATAACACAAAATAACAATATTATAACACGTGGGGTAACAATGGAGAAACAGTAGGAGTCACGTTAAATTAACAATAAAATAACACGTATTACCAAAAAAAACTATAAAATAACACGTGAAGTAACAGTGAAATAACACATGATAACAATGAAATAACACAGAGGAACAATGTGATAATAACATTAGAGTAACAATAGAATAACACGTGAAGTAAAAATGGAGAAACAATGGGACGGTAACGTTAGAGTAACAGTGGGAATAACACATTATAACAATGGAATAACAGGTGGACTAACAATGGGGTAATAACGTTAGAGGAACAAATTGATAGTGATGATCACACTTTTTTTATTCTATGTTACTCTTGTGTTATTCCGTATCACTCTTGTGGTATTTTTTTTTTAACTTAGTGAGCTATCTTAAGCTAGTGCGCTAATAAACTAATCGCATAACTGTTATTCCGTGCTACTCTTCTGTTATGTTTAAGCTAGTGAACTAAAAAAATGATCACACACTTGTTATTATGTGCTTTACTCTTTTGTTATTCTTTTATTAATCTTGTGTTATTATGTGTTACTCTTATGTTATTCTAATGTTACTCTAGTATTAGTCTTGTGTTATTCTAATGTTACTCTTGTGTTATTCTAGTGTTACTCTGAATGTTACTCTTGTGTTATTCTAATGTTACTCTAGTGTTACTCTTGTGTTATTCTAGTGTTACTCTTGTGTTATTCTAGTGTTACTCTTGTGTTACTTTTATGTTATTCTTGTATTAATCTTGTGTTATTATGTGTTACTCTTATGTTATTCTATTATTACTCTAGTATTACTCTTGTGTTATTTTAGTGTTACTCTTGTGCTACTTTTATGTTATTCTTGTGTTATTCGTGTATTAATCTTGTGTTATTATGTGTTACTCTTATGTTATTCTATTGTTACTCTTGTGTTATTCTAGTGTTACTCTGAATGTTACTCTAGTGTTATTGTAGTGTTACTCTTGTGTTATTGTAGTGTTACTCTTGTGTTATTGTAGTGTTACTCTTGTGTTACTCTTGTGTTATTTTAGTGTTATCTTGTGTTATTCTTGTATTAATCTTGTGTTATTATGTGTTACTCTTATGTTATTCTAATGTTACTCTAGTATTATTCTTGTGTTATTGTAATGTTACTCTTGTGTTATTCTAGTGTTATTCTAATGTTACTTTTGTGTTATTCTTGTGTTACTCTTAATGTTATCTTGTGTTATTCTATTGTTATTCTAGTGTTAGACTTGTGTTATTCTTGTGTTACTTTTATGTTATTCTTGTGCTATTCTTGTATTAATCTTGTGTTATTATGTGTTACTCTTATGTTATTCTAATGTTACTCTCGTATTATTCTTGTGTTATTCTAATGTTATTCTTGTATTATTCTAATGTTACTCTAATGTTACTCTTGTGTTTTTTGTTGTTACTTTTATGTTATTCTTGTGTTAGTCTGTGTTAATCTTGTGTTATTTCTTGATATTTTTCAAAACTTACCTACTCATACCATTTTGAACAACTTTTCCGTTGTTTTACTTATACACCACATTACTATCCTGACATTTCTATCCTGGCATTTCTTCACCATAAACAAAGCAATTAACTATCACCCACAACAACCTGCTCCATTTGTTCCTAAAGATTGTACATATAAATTTTAAAATCTACTGAATCCGTCATTATTCACGATCAAACTAAGGCAGGACACCTACTTCAATTCAACCACCACAAGAGCAGCCCACAACTCCACCGCAATTCCGACCCTCATTTACGAGCATCGCGCCAGGCAAATACTAACTCGCACCACCTACATCTCGCCTCAATACCAAAATCAAACCCAACAATACGTCGCCTTTGAGCCGCCATTGCTCGGACCACTACTACCGTGCCACCTATGGGAACATCACGAGAAGCCCTGAATTAGAGTCGAGATCCGACGCAATTTCAGGGACCAAAAATAAGCACCGAATAGGTGAAATTGAGATGATATCAATGTTATAGCACAAAATTGGTGAAATTGAGATGAAATCAATAATAAGAAATTTTTTTGTGATAATTTCTAGGTTTACTCGTATTTTACAGTGGTTTCATTTTTTTGGGCTGAGAGAGTGGTTAGGGAGAGGATTATAATTAATTTTGATTTGATAACCAACATGTTCAGCATTTTCTTTGTGTTCTCTTTTGTTACTATTGTATTCAATACTAGCGGTCCATCTATTCTCATACAAAGCCTTAGATTTATATATATATATATATATACGGTCAGGATCCGGTGAGAACCACCAACATAATGAGAACCGTGAGAACTCTCACTTAATCTCCACCAAATTTTGTTCCGAAAGTTTTGATGGATCATTTACCATTAGTTTAGTCTATTCAAGCAAAATATTTGCAGTAACTAACACAAAAATTATTGATTATATTAAAATTATGTACTTATGTACATAATTTCAATTTGGTACACTAAAATTACTATAAGTGCATGAAAACGAGCACTAGGTGCACGAAAATTGCTACATGCATGAAAACAGTTACTAGGTGCATAAATATGACGGGCTCTAGATGCATGAAAATGAGTACTAGGTGCATGAAAATTGCTAGATACATCAAACTGACTACTAAGTGCATGAAAATTAATAAATCGTATTTTGCCTCAATTTCCTTCATTAGCTTATAACTTTTTAAACAACAAATATGTTATCTAGCCTTAAAATTCTACGCCGAAACCAAATATGTTGTTAGTTTTACAAAATTAATTTTTTAAGGCGGAGTTCTCACGGTTCTCATTATCTTAGTGGTTCTCACCGGATCCCAATTCTATATATATATATATATATATATAGTCAAATTCTTTTGAGTCCACCATTTTCTTAGAGTCCTTGAGTCCTCATCCTAACCATTGGATGAGGAGGATGGATGGCTGAGATTTTTAGATTAAAAAACACACTTATCACTAATTAATTACCTATGCACTAATTAATTAACTTTCTCTCTCTAGCCCTTAATTAATCACTTTTGAGCACTTTTAAACTGCTGAGATTTATGAGTGTAACTTTGATGCTTGCGAGTGTAACTCTATTGTTTTAGAGTGTAACTTTAACTTTTTAAGGCGGTTTGTATGTAAAAATTTGAATTTAAACAATTTTAACACCTTACGAGTGTAACTTTGATGCTTTTCGAGTGTAACTTTAATATTTTTGAGCGTAACTTTAAATTTTGAAGACGGTTTTGTATATAATAATTTGAATATATATAATTTTAACATTCTACAAGTGTAACTTTGCTGATTTTCGAGTGTAACTTTAATTTTTTTAAGACGGTTTTGTATATAAAAATTTGAATTTATATAATTTTAACATTTTACAAGTGTAACTTTGATGATTTACGAGTGTAACTCTAATATTTTACGAGTGTAACTTTAATAATTTTAGGTCATTTTGAGTGGAATTTTTTGAATTTTATTACATGTTGAATTTATGTAATTTACTACAAATTTATGAGTGTAACTTTAGCCATCTATGAGTGTAACTTTAGTCATCTATGAGTGTAACTTTAGTCCTTTATGAGTGTAACTGTAATCCTTTATGAGTGTAACTGTAGTCCTCTAAGAATGTAATTGTAATACTTTATGAGTGTAACTGTAATACTTTATGAGTATAACTGTAGTTCTCTATGAGTGTAACTGTAATAAGACCACCACAAACCAACCCACACTCACAAAAAAGGTAGATCTAGGAAAAAAAAGGAAAACAAGAGTAAAAACTAAAAAAAGAAACAGATCTTACATCATCAAGTGTAACTTTTATTGTCATTTTGTGTTACTTTAATAAATATTGTGTGTTACTTTAATCGATGATATATGTGACTTTAATAAATAACATGTGTACCTTTAATAAATAAAATGTGTAACTTTAATAGACGATATATGTGACTTTAATAAATAAAATGTGTAACTTTAATAAATCAAATGTGTAACTTTAATAGACGATATATGTGACTTTAATAAATAAAATGTGTAATTTTAATTGACAATATATGTGACTTAAATAAATAAAATATATAATTTTAATATAAAATTTGGGTTACTTTAATAGAAGTCATTGTCACTTGACACCCGTTTTTCAGATCTAGAATTTAAAAAAAACACACACAAAACCAGATCCTAAAATAAATAAAAAAAAATAAAAAAAGAAGAGAGGACTAAAAGACTAAAAGAAATTAGAAAAATTAGATCTAAAAAGACTAAAAGAAATCAGAAAAAGGAAAAAATAATAAAAAATAGAAGAAGAGAGGAATGAGAAAAAAAAAAGACTACATCTGAAAAGAATAAAATGAAGAACAAATGAGAAGTAACGAGAACAAAAAGGATAAAAAAATATAAAAATTTAACCAAAAAAAAGAAAAAAAAGAAAGACACACATAATTTGAAAATCTAACAAAAAAGAATAGACCACTCTCACCACCAACCCAACACCCGCTCACACCACCAACCCAGCCCCTCACGACCGCCCCCTCAGCCCACCACCAACAACATCATCCTTCTTCAACCGTCACCAACCCAAATCTGTAAAAACCCCACTAACGCCAACAACCACCCAATACAAACCCAACCCAGATCTATAAAAAAGAAGAAAAAAAAAAGGAGAAGAAAGAAGAAGAGATGTCGGCAGAAGGAGGAGGGAGGCAGCGAACGGAGGAGGGAGGCGGCGAACGGAGGAGAGGAGGCCACGGTGGTGAAAGACCAGGAATAAAATACAAAAAAAAAGAAAGGGAGAGGAGGCCGTGGTGGTGGAGGAAGGTTGGTGGACGGAAGGCCGCGGTGGTGGAGGGAGGTTGGTGGAAGGGAGGCGAACGGTGGTGAAGGCCTGTTGGTGGAGGGAATGCCGGAGTAATTTTTGTGGGGTGGTAGGTGGGTGTTGGTGTTGGTGGGTGGAATGGAGGATGAGTGATTTATTTGGGATTTTGAATTTATTAGGTTTTTAGAGAGATGAGAGGATGAAAATTATGTGAGATGAGAGAGAAGTAATTGTGAGGTTAAGTTTATATATTGAATTAGTGTGGATTAGTGATTAATTAGTGAAAAGTAGAGAGAAGGTGATATTAATTACTCTTTTGGAGTATCAATCTCAACCATCCATCTCCCCTTATCCAATGGCTCTAAAGAGAACTTAAGGACTCTAAGGAACATGGTGGACTCAATTGATCCTTACTCTCTCTCTCTCTATATATATATGTTATTGTGAGCCCACCCTTTTTTTTGAGTCCATGAGCCCTCATCCTAGCCATTGGATGAGGAAGATGGATGGATGAGATTGTAGAGACAAAAGCACACTTAACACTAATCAATTACATATGCACTAATTAATTGACTTTCTTTCTCTAGCCTTTAGTTAATCACTTTTGAGCACTTTTAAGTATCTGAGATTTATGAGTGTCACTTCAGCCCCTATTTATGTAACTTCAAACAAAAATGTGATTTCGACTATATAAATTTGAACTTATGAAACTTCAACACAAGTTTATGTGATTTTTGCCTTTTTATGAGTGTAATTTCAGTCACTACGAGTGTAACTTCAACCTATATTTATGTAACTTCAAACTAAAATGTGATTTCGACTACATAAATTTGAATTTATGAAATTTCAAGACAAGTTTATGTGATTTTAGTTTTTTCATGAGTGTAACTTCAGTCATTACGAGTGTAACTTCAGCCCTTATTTGCGTAATTTCAAACTAAAATGTGATTTCAACTATATAAATTTCAATTTATGTAACTTTAAGACAAGTTTATATGATTTTAGCCTTTTTATGAGTGTAACTTCAGTCATAACGAGTGTAACTCCAACCCTTATTTCTGTAACTTTAACCCAAAATGTTATTTCGACTATATAAATTTCAATTTTTGTAACTTTGACAATTTATCTGATTTTAACATTTTTATGAATGTAACTTTAGTCTTTACGAGTGTAACTTCAAACCTTATTTGTGTAACTTTAATTTTAAGACATATATGTGTAACTTTAAGACATGTTTAAAATTTTGTCATTTTTAGGTAACTTCAGTCATTTATACTAAATGTGATTGTGTATTTTAATTTGAATTCATGTAACTTTAAGACATGTTTAGGTAACTTTAGTCCTTACTGCTGTGTAACTTTAGTCATTTCTAGTGTAACTTTAGTCCTTATTAGTGTAACTTCAGTCCAAAATGGTGTAACTTTAGTTTAAAATGGTGTAACTTCAGTCCAAAATGGTGTAACTTTGGTCCAAAATGGTGTAACTTCAGTCATTAAACAACATCAATCAACTAAAACAAAACAAAAAAGATGACAAATGAAAATAGGACAAATATCATCAACAAAAGAAAATTAAAAATTAAAAGTAAATCTGAAAAAATAAAAAGTAGATCTAGAAATGAGTGTTATTAAAAAAACGAGATCTAAAATAAATAAATAAAAACATAAGAAATTTGAAAAAAAAAATGTGTAACTTCAGTTATTAAAAGTATAACTTCAGTCATTATATGTGTAACTTCAGACATTATAGGTGTAATTTCAGGGAACCAACCCACTAACCACAAACAAAAAAAAGATGGTGATTTTTGAGATCTAAAAAAAAGAAACAAACATAAAAATAAAAACGAGATCTAAAAAATAAAAACATATATTAAGAAAAAAAAACTTCAGTGAAAAAAATGTGTAACTTCAGTAAAAACAAATGTGTAACTTCAGTAATTATATGTGTAACTTCAGTTAATAAAAGTGTAACTTCAGTCATTTTATGTGAAATTTCAGTGAAATAACACTACTAACCACAAAAAAGTAACAAACATAAAAAATTTGAAATATAAAAACGAGATCTAAAAAATAAAAACATAGATTCAAAAAAAAGGGTGGTGGAAGGACGACAGGAGAGAAGAGAGAAGAAAAAAGAAAAAAAAAACGAGATCTAAAAGAAGGGTGCAAATCTGAAAAAAGAAAAAAAAAAAAAAGAGAGAAAAGAAGAAGAGAAGAGGCGGCAGGAAAGGGCGGCGAGAAGGAGGCACGGCGAGGAGCATGTGCGGTGGAGGCGAGGCGGAAGGAAATAGATCTGAAAAAAAAAGTTTTTTTAAAAAAAAATAAATTTGGCCGGTGGCCGGCGTTGGTCGCCGGAGTTCGGTAGTCCCGGAGGTGGGAGATGAAAGAAAGTGAGGGAGGTTTATGAATTTTTTGGGTTTTTGAATTTTTTGGGTTTTGAATTTTTTGGGTTTTAGAAAGAGATGAGGAATGAAATTATGTTGGATGAGAAAGAAGTGGTTGAGTGAAAAATCTTATATATTGAATTAAGATGGGGATTTGATGCGTGTCGTTTCCGCAATCAAAATTAAATTTATATTCACTCGCTAATTCTACCAATTAGATAGTGT
This sequence comes from Heliosperma pusillum, assembly GCA_022085475.1. Classification (NCBI taxonomy): domain Eukaryota; kingdom Viridiplantae; phylum Streptophyta; class Magnoliopsida; order Caryophyllales; family Caryophyllaceae; genus Heliosperma; species Heliosperma pusillum. The sequence continues at coordinate 17,199 of JAIUZE010045773.1, read as the reverse complement.
AAGCAAGGGTCGAACCCACAAGGACTGAAGTTACTATCTTAGATTAACTAAATATAATATACATATAACTGTAATATATAATGGGGGGTTGGTTTAGGTTGTTTTGAACTAAAAGTAGCTAAGCTAAGTAACAAATTAAAGTAGCGAATCTTATAAGTGATAGACTATGAATGACGAATTAATAGGAAACATGTAATTTTCTATAGATAATGGGGTAAAATCATCGACCCACTTTAGTCTTGAATAAACTGGTTAACTAGATAGTCCCTTCGAAACAAGCAAACTACTACGTTTATCTTTCTTACTCGTTAAATCCCGTGTAAACACGCAAATTTAATCCTAGTCAAATTACGTCAACTCAACCATGAAAACATGTATCAACTTGACAAACTCAAACGCATTAAGAGCACCAGACAATTGAATTAGATAAGACCAGAAAACTACAACCTCATACAATTCAATTATCAAACAAAATTCAAGTAAAGGAAACCGAACCAGAAAACTGCAACTCGATTAACACTACTCTCAATTCAACAATAGACTCACGAAAATAATATAGATGATCAAACTAAATAAATTAACATGAATCATAGAGTCAAATTACGAATCTAGAATAAATATCCAATTAACTAACTGATCAAACTACAGGGTGCTCACAGCCAGTCGGCTCACCGGCGGCCGGCTCGGACATACCCTTCATCCAAATTTGGCATTTGAAAACATAAGGTTACAGAAGGCTCCGAGCTGGTCGGCTGACTGGCAGACGGTCGACCGGCCAGATATTCCTGTACTCCGAACTTCACCAAAACTTCAAGTTTAAGCCAAATAAATTCATACCCATTTATAATTACTAACATAAACCATCATCATATGAGCATCAAACCATCATTTAAGACTTATGATGCGTGTATTTTATATAGACTTTTTAGTCCATTTATGCACGCATTTCTATGTCATTTAGGTGATATTGTGTCACCATATGCCCCTATTTGGCTACTTCGTACTTTCATTACCATTTTGTAGGTACAAGCTGCATAGTAGCGGAAACCGAGCCAAAACAGTACACTTTGCATGCATTTAGGAGAATGGAAGGATCGGGACAGGAACTCTTGCATGGGGAAGCGTGAAACCATTCACAAACAAGCCCAAAGTCATGACTCACACTATGTACTATGCCAGAAGACCTCGATCGACTATGCATCTGGTCGATCGAGGTGAGTTGAAGCCATAAGACCTCGATCGAGCTACACCCTTGCTCGATCGAGTAGGAGTTGTAGACCAGTTGCTCGATCGAGTACAATGGCTACTCGATCGATTGATTTCCTAGAATAAAAGCCTCGATCGAAGGGTAATTTCCCTCGATCGAGTGGATCCTATCACGGGCTTCAAGTCCATAGCTTAATTAGGGTTTAGAGTCGTGTTAATTAGGCTTTATATATGACTCTTATTTACGTCATTAGAATGATTCAGTTATTATCATTCAGTAATTAGCAGACATTAATCTTTCATTAGTTTCTGAACTTTTAATCTTTAGTTTTCATTCGGGTTATTCGACGTGGATTGTTCTTTACGCCGGATTTGCTAAGATTGTAAACTACTTTCTCTCTCTTATTCTTAACCTTTATTTTAATCTTAATTATTGTTTACTCTTCTTAATTACTGCGTTGTTATTGTTCATGCTTGTTAATTACAATTTTATTATGTCTATCGTCATATGTTTAATCGTCTTTGTTAGCATCGTTAATAACATGAGTAGCTAATTCCCTTGTATGTTAGGATGAGGAAAACTGTAGTAGAGGCATGTTAGGATAGATTATTTTAGTTAGTCTTGAATATGAGAATCAGTTTAAGCAATTTAATTGAAGTTAAGTCGAATGAGTGCACGCAGAAGACTGGCTAGGTAGTTAACCCCGACCTTGATCGAAAGATTGGAAGGGAAGGCTTACTTAGAATTGATAGGTGACTCCTAAGAGAACGAGAGTTAATTAGGAAAATCCCTAGGGTGGTTTGAGACCGAGAGGAGAAAACCATTGCCCTTCTCATTGATAGATTGACTGACTTAGTTGACCCGTAGATGCCGATATTGCAGTAGACCGAATCCTAACATATTCTCTCTTTATCTGATTTACTTCGTATTAATTCATATCTTTATTTCTCTTCCTTTGATCTTATTTAGTTTAGTTAAAACCAATTTCAAAACCCCCTAGTTTGTTACTGGCAGATTTAGATTTCAGTTAATTAGTTTCCTCCCTGTGGAGATCGACCCTACTTCCGCTATCTTCTTAGTTAGTAGACTTAGGTTTTATTTTTGGTGTATAACGATCACATCAAATTTTGGCGCCGTTGCCGGGGAGGCAATTTATTTTTCTGTTTATTTATTTCTGTCTCGTCTTAAGGAATTTCTAATTCCTTAAGACTGTTTTTATCTTTTTCTCTCTATAGTTGTGTATGCGCAGGTCCCAAAGGCTCGAATTAGTGGAAGCTGATCCGGAGCCTGAAAGAACCTTCTTACGCAGGAAGAGAGGGTTAGATAAGACTGTTCAGGAGGAAGACTTGAGTACTTCTGAATCCGTCTTCGACAGTTTCATTTTCGAGGAAGATTCAACTGTTGAGACTACCATTCCAGCAAAGATGCCTAACATTGCTAGTCACTCTGAGCCTACCGTTGCATGTATACCCCAGGGATTCAAACTTACAACGGACGAAGATGGAACTTCTTTCGATCTCCGTCCGTCTTATATCAAGCTTGTCCAGCAGGATAAATATAGGGGTGTAGCTAGACCTGGCAAAAGCAACCCGACCCGATTGACCCGACCCGAATGACCCGACCCGTGACCCGAAATTGACCCGAACTACAACACCCGAATGTGACCCGAAACCCGATTAGACCCGACCCGACCCGACCCGAACATGACCCGATCTTTCTTGACCCGTAACTAACCCGACCCGAAAATAACCCGATCCAAAACCACTCAACCCGAAAATGACCCGATAAAACATAACTTTAATTGAACCGAAAAGACTTAAAATGGCCTTTTGTCTCTTATTCTTTGACCCGAAAATGACCCGACCCGAAATAACCCGACCCGGTTGACCCGAAACGGACCCGACAACTAACCCGAAACAAACCCGAAACAAACCCGAAACCCGAAATGACCCGACCCGACCCGAATTAACCCGAAATCAACGAAAGACCCGAACTGACCCGACCCGAACTGGCCCGACCCGAACCCGACCCGGTTGACCCGTTTGCCAGGTCTAGGTGTAGCTGGGGAGGATCCGAGGAAGCATATGGAGACCTTTGCTGACTACTGTTCTTCTATTCCGGTTTCTAAAGGGGTGACAGCCGACAAGATCAAGGAGTTCTTCTTTCCTTTTTCCCTTACTGACAATGCCAAAGACTGGTTGAAGAACTTGAATAGAGAGGAACTGGGTATTACCGATTGGACCACACTTGCACTGGCTTTCTACAAAAAGTATTTTCCACCGCAGAGGACGAATGCTTTGAGGGGTCAGATTACTAATGTCAAGCAAACGGTTCATGAAAATCTCTATGAGTCCTGGGATCGATTCAAGATGCTAGTGAGGTCTGTTCCTCACCATGGGTTCGAACAGTGATTTCTGTGTAACCAGTTCTACAACGGGTTATATGATGATCATCGAGCCATTCTAGATGTCGCGTCAAACGGGAGGTTCCAGAAGGAAATGGATGATGATAAGGGTGGGAAACTGATAGAGGAGATGTCAACCCATTGTGCTGAATATGCTAATCCGCGAAGTGGTACATGGACGATAGCTAGTATTGATTCTGAAGGTCTGGATGCAAAATTTGATAAACTAAATGCTAGACTTGACAAATGGGAGAAGAAAGCTGAAGATAACCAGCAGACAGTTCATTTGCTGCAGCAGGATGATGTGATTACTTGCGAGAGGTGTGGCGAAACTGGTCACATGGCTATAGATTGTTTTGCTGAAAAGGATCAAGTCTTTTCCTTTCAACAATACCATCAAGGGGGTGGGTACTACAATCAAGGGAACATCCATCCCAATTTGAGATGGACAAGCCAGAATGTCCTAAATCCTTTACTCCACCACCGCAGCCGACGTATCAACCGCCGCACAATTAAGGATTTCAGAAAATCCAGTCTTCACAGCAAGCTAGTTCCTCATCTGGAGGAATTTCAGAAGTCGGGGAGTTAAAGTCTATGATCCAAGCTTAAGCTATCCAAATGAGTAAATGCTACTATCAAGCTTTTGGAGTCGCAGATTGCTCAATTGGCGGGAGCTCGATCGACTAGGCAACCTGGGCAGTTACCGTCTAAGACTGATAAGAACAAGGAGACACTGAATATGATTACTCTGAGAAGCGGTCTCGCTTATGACAGTCCTGCTGGTACAGTTGCTGATATTTCTGATGCGCATCCCAAAGTTGCGAAGGCTGTAGCTGATAATGTAATCGATCGAGAGGTTATTGTTAGTCGATCGAATGAATTGAAGGAGAAACTACTCGATCGAGAGATGTGTGTTAGTCGATCGAGTGAATCAGAAAGTTTGTTACTCGATCGAGAGGTTGTTGATGGTCGATCGAGAGATTCTGATAGACAAGTGGTCGATCGAGAGAATCCAGTTGCTCGATCGAATAATTTGAATGATGATACTGCTCGAACGAGCACTTTAAGTTATGATAATCTTCGATCGAGTGACCTAGATACTCGATCGATGGGAATTAATGAGCGAGAAGTTCGTTCGAAGGGGTTAAGCAAGCGGATGATCAACAATGCGATTGTCAAGGATATGCAACGTGGTTCTCCTGACATTCCAGTTCCGTTTCCTGGTCGGTTGAAGAAAGCTAAGGTCGAGAAGGAATTTGCTCGGTTCGCTGACATTGTACGTGATCTCAAGGTGAACGTTCCTCTAGCAGACCTCCTATTAAAGGTACCCTCTTACTTAAAGTTTATGCGAGAAATTCTTTTGCGTAAGAGGTCCGTAGACACTGTAGAGACTGTAGCTTTAACCGAGGAATGCTCTGCGTTCCTCCAACATAAATGCCCACCTAAACTGTCCGACCCAGTTAGTTTTTCCATACCGTGTCATATAGGTACCTATCTTATAGATAACGCGTTATGTGACCTAGAAGCTAGTATTAGCGTCTTGCCTTTGTCTTTAGCCAAACGGTTAGGCTTTACCAAGCTTCAGTGTACCAACATGACGGTACAAATGGCAGATAGGACCTTGTCTCGACCCTTAGGAATCATAGAGGATGTTCCTATGCAAATAGGGAGGTTCTCTATCCCGGTCGATTTCATAGTTTTGGATATACCTGAGGACTCTCACACTCCCATCATTTTGGGAAGACCGTTCTTGCATACTGCGCAAGCGGTTATTGATGTCGGGCTACGAACACTGACCTTTCAAATAGGTGGGGAGAACCTAGTTTTCACGCAGTCTCATGCTAGTAAGGGTCCTATGCTTGTTTAACCATGTCACGCACTTCCCTTAGCTGATATCACACCTGATTTATTCACGCATGACAAAGCTTTGGTTCCTATCGAGCCTATAGTTCATATCTGTGATATTCCTATTGCTACCGTAACACCTCTGCCCCAGTTTGGGAGCGAATTGGAGGAACGTGCTGTTGTGTGTTGCCTTACAGATCATAGAGCGGTAGCATTGGAGCCGGAGAAGGGAGAGCCAGGTTCGCGTGACGACATCAAGAAGAAGTCCAAGAAGGACAAAGGAGCTCGCATGTACTCGAGTGATTCCGAAGTGGAGCTAGACTCCAAGAAACCATCGTACGTGTGGAGAAAGAAGTCGGAAATTACCGCAGCTGAGGGTAATTCCTCAAGTCAAAGGCCTAACGGTGGCCTTGTCATGAAGCTGTTTGGTTACTAGCCGGGTTTGCAACCCCGTGCAAATTGTAAATAACATTTCATCGCATTTTCGTTAGACACTTAGACAATTAGACTATTTACTTAGAATAGACTATTACGTTATAATCCGTAGTTTAGATGAACAATTTATTTTTCCTGTTAGACAATTTTTGGTATTTTTTGGGTTTCGTGTTGTATCGTCTTTGCAGGAAACTGAAGCGGAAATCAACTGCTGAAAGTCAAAGGCTGTGCAATTAGGGAAATCAATCGATCGAGTAAACGGTCACTCGATCGAGAGACTTGTGGAAGACAAGAACCTCGATCGAGAAGAATTTAAAGCGTTCGAGGAGAATTCAAAATGATCGAATAACTTGAAGATCAAGAAAAGCAATCGCTCGATCGAGTAGAAATTCTACTCGATCCCAATTTTCCCTTGTTCTTCAATCTCTCGATTTTCCTGCAAATTTCCTACCTGCAATTTGTGATAAATCCCCAATTAATTACCAATTACATTTACCCCAACTCTTTACTTTTGCAATTGATTGAAAAGCCCTCTCCCTTTCCCCTTTAATTTCGGTTATTTGGAGATTTCGTGAACTAGGGTTTGCTAATTTGATTCTTCGAGTTTATTGATTAATTGCTATTTTTCTCGGGTAATCTACAACAAGTACGCATCTCCTTTCTAATTTACTAGTTAATTCGTAATCCCTTCCCCTTTTCCGATTCAATTAGGGTTAGATATTGATTATAGGATTAATCTAGTAAATTAGATGTTATTGATTGGTTCTTGTTGATTTCTTTGTAGCTATGGCATCAAGTTCAGTCCCAAGTAAGTCCACGGTTCCCGAGGTAGTCGCTGAAACGACGACTAAAGCGGTTCCCGCTGCTGCCCAGACTGATACTACTGTCACGGTTACCGAGACTGCTGCTGAGACAGTCTCCACGGAGCACGCTGAAGCTCCGACTCCTGTCACGGTCACTGCTGAGACCGTGGTTCCAGCGACCATTGCTGAGGTCGCTCCGCCTTCTAATTCAACACTCGCTCCTCGTAAGAAGGCGTTGACCACCAGCCAGCTAGCCTCACAGAAGCTAGCTAGTACTCGAGGACTGGCACCACCGAAGGCTCTCAAGGCTGCCAGTTAGCCACCTATCGTGGAGTCCCTTGGGCCACTACAAAGGATGAGGGAGGTACAATTCGTTTCTAGTATTCACCGGAAACGGTTATCTTATTTACTTGACTCCCCCATCCATTTGAGTCGTTTTCTGCACCGTCTCGACCTAGAGGAGCTTGGTTTATTCACTGATGTTTGTTTGTTACTTAACGGGACTGGGATGTCGGGTTTGGCATCGATGAGGGAGTATACATATCGCGTACCTACGCTTGAGTTTTTTATTATACTTTTGAGTCCGATATGTATGTTACCTCACCAACTAGCGCTTGCATTCATTTTCGACTCTTTAATGAGTCGCATTCGTGGACCTTAGCTAGGTTTGGGGAGGTTTTGGGTCTTTCGAGTGACGGTCTTTTCGCAGCGCCTAGGAAGCTGTTGACCCAGGCCTTGGCCTTGTTCCCTATCTATGAGGACCATATCCGCAGAGGACGTCCCATTCCAGATGGATGGCCTCACCCCTTATTCTACAAATACCCAGAGGGTGGGTATCCTTCACCATCTTCTTCTTCCTTTTCTTCTGGAGAGGAAGAAGACGAGACGCCGGCACAGAGGGCCATGAGGGAGCGTGCGGAGTTGGTAGCTAGGAGGCTAGCTCAGGAGGAGGAGAGGGACCCGACGTATCGGGTGGAGACAGAGGAGACGGTTGGGAGTAGGTGATGTTAGATCCCCAGTTTGATGCTGGTTTGGGGAAGCTATTGTTTTGTGAGTTTTTCTGTTAATTGTTTTTTCCATTCTTTGTATATTTTCTCCCTTAGGAACATGTATTAGATTGTTTTTTCCCCTTTCCCCTTATATGCTGTTGTGCTATAGCCAATGAGGACATTGTCTGTTTTGGTTTGGGGAGGTGTTTTACATCCTTTTGCGTCTGTATTTGCATTTGTATTGCATTCACGTTTACAATTCATGTTAATTAGAAAATATTTGAAAAAATCAAAAATACCACGTTTTACATCAAAATTATTCTATGCTATTCCTTGCACCTTTCTTGACTTATTTAGTAAAATCGAAATAGTGAACTATTGAATTTTGTCTTGGAATTTAAATTTGATTATTAGACTTGATTCAACATTTTGGCAAACTACTTATATATTCTGAGTTTTAGAGCCTATAACTGGTGACATCCATGACCAGTTCATCTAGGAATGAGAGTAGTTACTCCCCACATCTCGTGTCATTTGCTTGTATATGAATTTTCATTTCTTATTGCCTGCACGCATTGGGTTTGTGGTCGGTATTACGTGTTTTGAGAATATTTGCATCTCGCTTTTCCTCATTTTACCCCATTAACTCCACATAAAGCCATATCTTCCTGTTGCCCTTAACTACATCCTAAACTGAGCCTACCATTGCCGAGCTAGTTTAGTAGTCGAGGTATTTTATGCCATTGTGTCAATTTTTGGCTCGTTTTCATTGATTGGAGTGGGTATTTGCGAGAAAAAGAAGAGAAGTGTTGATTTGTGCCTCGATCGAGTAGCTTTCAGCTCGATCGAGCAGATTTTGTGTTTTTATGCCTCGATCGAGTGACTCATTATACTCGATCGAGTGGTTTTTCTCGATCAGCCAAGAAAAAGAAAAAGAAAAGAAAAGAAAGAAAAAATGAAAAAATATATATTGAAAAAATAATTGGCTGAAGTTTTGTTGTTTACACCTCCTGTGCTTATCATTATTTTGTTGAGGTGTTATTTGGGATTTGTGACGTATTTGCCTATATATGTTAAGGCATCGAGCTTAATTTTTGATTGTTGGAAGAATGGAACGAGTTCTATTGCGGTCTTGTTAGGAACTAGCTTGGCTATTTACCCTCACATTACCATTAATTGTTTTGCCCCTTCTTACCAATTAGCCTCACATATCCATATTTTTGCAAATGTTCGGCACGTGATTGTCCTTGAACGGTGGTTATGCGTGTGTACGGTGCTTGAATCATCTTTCATATTAGTTAGCAATGCATGTTGTGTCGGTCGTAGTCTAGGTGAGTGACTATATTTTCTTCTCTCTTTCTTATACATATTTACTTACCATTTTCTTGTTGAGAGAAGAGACCCGTGAGAGTCCAAATTTGGTTGAGTCTTGCAAGGTCGAAAGTCTAATTTATTTCCAAGATTGTATGAATTCGCTCACTTTCGTATTAAGCTTTGTAGCGATTGAATGAGTGCATTAAACTGTTTAACATTGACTTGTTGCTAGCTTTGAGACTTACTCCATTCCCCTAGGTTTATTTTGTTCCATATAGCTGTATTTAGTTTGCTTGAGGACAAGCAAAGGTTTGGTTTGGGGAAGTTTGATGCGTGTATTTTATATAGACTTTTTAGTTCATTTATGCACGCATTTCTATGTCATTTAGGTGATATTGTGTCACCATATGCCCCTATTTGGCTACTTCGTAATTTCATTACCATTTTGTAGGTACAAGCTGCATAGTAGCGGAAATCGAGCCAAAACAGTCCACTTTGCATGCATTTAGGAGAATGGAAGGATCGGGATAGGAACTCTTGCATGGGGAAGCGTGAAACCATTCACAAACAAGCCCAAAGTCATGACTCACACTATGTACTATGCCAGAAGACCTCGATCGACTATGCATTTGGTCGATCGAGGTGAGTTGAAGCCAGAAGACCTCGATCGAGCTACACCTTTGCTCGATCGAGTAGGAGTTGTAGACCAGTTGCTCGATCGAGTAGAATGGCTACTCGATCGACTGATTTCCTAGAATAAAAGCCTCGATCGAAGGGTAATTTCCCTCGATCGAGTGGATCCTATCACGGGCTTCAAGTCCATAGCTTAATTAGGGTGTAGAGTCGTGTTAGGCTTTATATATGACTCTTATTTACTTCATTAGAATGATTCAGTTATTATCATTCAGTAATTAGCAGACATTAATCTTTCATTAGTTTCTGAACTTTTAATCTTTAGTTTTCATTCGGGTTATTCGACGTGGATTGTTCTTTACGCCGGATTTGCTAAGATTGTAAACTACTTTCTCTCTCTTATTCTTAACCTTTATTTTAATCTTAATTATTGTTTACTCTTCTTAATTACTGCGTTGTTATTGTTCATGCTTGTTAATTACGATTTTATTATGTCTATCGTCATATGTTTAATCGTCTTTTTTAGCATCGTTAATAACATGAGTAGCTAATTCCCTTGTATGTTAGGATGAGGAAATTTGTAGTAGAGGCATGTTAGGATAGATAATTTTAGTTAGTCTTGAATATGAGAATCAGTTTAAGCAATTTAATTGAGGTTAAGTCGAATGAGTGCACGCAGGAGACTGGCTAGGTAGTTAACCCTGACCTGGATCGAAAGATTGGAAGGGAAGGCTTGCTTAGAATTGATAGGTGACTCCTAAGAGGACGAGACTTAATTAGGAAAATCCCTAGGGTGGTTTGAGACCGAGAGGAGAAAACCATTGCCCTTCTCATTGATAGATTGACTGACTTAGTTGACCCGTAGATGCCGATATTGCAGTGGACCGAATCCTAGCATATTCTCTCTTTATCTGATTTACTTCGTATTAATTCCTATCTTTATTTCTCTTCCTTTAATCTTATTTAGTTTAGTTAAAACCAATTTCAAAACCCCCTAGTTTGTTACTGGCAGATTTAGATTTCAGTTAATTAGTTTCCTCCCAGTGGAGATCGACCCTACTTCCGCTATCTTCTTAGTTAGTAGACTTAGGTTTTATTTTTGGTGTATAACGACCACATCAACTTACATACAAGTTTAAGTAACAAGAAGGTAATTCCCTAACAACACTACCAATTTTCATCAATTAGAGACTTATGAGATAAAATTCAACTATTAAACATATTGTAGTCATAGATCCATACCAACATCTACTCAAGAACTCATCTTTAATGTAAAAACGGACCTAAAACACATAGAAAAACACATAAAATGCGATATCGAGTAACCCGTCGACATTACCTCTATTATTCAATCTTCAAGCTCTTCCTCTAAGAGAAAAAAGTCCTTGTCGGGGTCTACTAAGTCTCCTTCTACAAGGAAAACTTAATCTTGAGATAAACTCAAGCTTTAAGCAAATACTAGTCTTTCTTACCTTTAAAGAAAGAGAATGAGAAAAGAGGAAAAATGAAACAATAATCAAAAGATTTGGCTAAGTATTGAAGGAGTTATGGTGTTTTAAAGTAATGAGAGGTTTATGAGTGAAAATGGAGTCTTTAGGGTTCTTGATGAAGAGATGAAGGTGGAAGAATGCTGAAAAGAGAGAGAGAGGAAGGAGTTAGTGGGTTTAGTTTTGGTGGATAAGGGAAAAACAGAAGGTCCAACCTTCATTTTGGGACTTTTTATTAACTTGAATTTCCGAGTAGAACCCGAATATGGGCTCGGAAGTGACGTAAAGGACACAGATTTTACCCAAGAATTGAAATCCTAATCTAATACTAAACTTAAGACTAACTACTAATAATAAAATATTATTAAATTCTAATTACTAAAATTGCGGGTGTTACAATCACCCCACCTTTTAAAAAGTTTCGTCCTTGAAACTTGAACGAATGAGAATACCTTAATAAAAAAAGACTCGGGTACTTGTCGCGCATAGTAGCTTCCATCTCCCAAGTCTCTTCTTCAACCATGCCACACTTCCATAACACTTTCACTAGGGGCACTACTTTGCTCAACCTGTCTTTCCTATCTAAGATCTTGATCGGTCTTTCTTCAAAGGTAAGATTTGATTCGAGTTCGAGAACCTTTGCTTGCAACACATGGCTCGGGTCACTAATATACTTCCCTAACTGAGAGACATGAAACACGTCATGAACATTGCTCAAGTTTGGACCTCTGTAAGGTAAATTAAACTTCAAGGTAAAGATTTGCATAGATAGACATAAAAATGTCTACAAAGCTAAGTTATAGTGTAACAATGCTTAAGATCCAAATTATCATTACTACACCTCATTGTGAATATATATGACATATAGGTGTTAAAACCACTTTTCTACATGGGCATTTTGAGAAGGGTGTGTATAGGACACAAACCTGAATTGTCATACAAGCTTAAGAGATCAATGTGTGATCCTAAGAAAGCATTTAAGAGGTTGTAATGATCGTTTCATGATAAGAGAAAATGGTTTCCTCGAATTGTCGAAGAGCCATGTTTATGCGTAAAGTTAAGTGGGAGTTAGACCAATCATGTATGGACATAAAGTTAAGAGGGAGTTGAAATTGTCATGTTTGGACATGAAGTTTAGTGGGAGCAATTTTCTTCCATGTCTTGTATGTAGGAGACATATTAATCATTAAGAATGATGTACTGACATTGTCTTCCGTGAAGGAGTGTTTAGGAAATCATTTCTAGATGAAAGACTTGGAGCATGACAAGTCAATAACAATCCAATCCACATGAGAGTCATTGGATAGCCTTCAAGAACGCCCATGAGGTTATCGAGGAAGACTAAGGACTTCTTATTATGTTTGGTAGTGATAACTTTGTTGTGTGTTAAAGGTTACACAAACCTAAGTTTTCAAACTTATAAGGATCTATCAAAATCCTACGCTAACATTGTTATGTTAAATTTAAAGTGAATAACTAAAAAGCATGATTGAAGAGTCAATCATTAAGAATTCTACAAATGGAGTCTTAATACATTATGATGAGGATGAAATGGATTATAAGAATTAATAGTAGATCCTTTCACCAACATACCTATCACATAGTTATCATGATAACAAATGGGAGTATCTTTCAAGTTAAAGAGCCTAACTCTAGATAGAGATCTAGACATGAACTTAGATGAATTCATGTCATTAAAGATGAATTCATGTCAATTCATAAAGTTGGAATAGATGGATGTATGGTATATCCACTACCCAAACTTTTATTGCATTTGGACAAGATTTCCATGTAGCATCATGGAACTTGTATACTTTAGACTATAGGATATGAAGCAATAACATTTGTTGATTGTTCATATATGATAATCACATTTATCGTTTGAGTTTCTATAAACTCATTTTATTACTTTGTTGTATCCAAATAGGTTGTAGTGACAACTTTGAACCCTATTACAGTGAACTGGATTAACATAGTATTGGCCCCTAGTTGCTTATATGAGGTGACGTCTCCAAGTGACTAGAGTGTGATGCGATTGATGGCAAGTTCAAGTGTCATAGGGTAATAAGAGATGACTGGTCGATCACATAGGCAAACTGTATGGGACATTCTGTCGGGCACTGACCGCTTATAGAGTTCTGGCGATTCATATAGCCTGGTCGTGACAAGAGCTATTATAGTATTCATTTTTAGTCAATTATTTAGACTAAAGACGGTTCGCCCAATCGACACAGTTTCTGATTGACTTTGATTTTTGCCCCAAGCCATTATGTGAAAAAGGTTGAATGGGAAATTTTTGGCTAAAAAAGAACTGTGGGTGTACAAAGGGAATAATGCGATAGGAATTGTCCACCCCTTTGTCAGGGTTATCCAAATCTCAAGGCCACTCGAGGAGTAGTGAACTGGAAATGCGTGGCTACACTCGGAAGGTATCTACGGTAGATAGTTCTTATCAGACACTTACTCTCCAGATCGAGGAAACCACTCAAGATATGATCACATGCAAGTACAACCTGAAAGATACCTTGCATTGAGTGGGAGATTATAATGGGACAAGAGAATTGGTGACGCACACTTGTTTCAGACAAGTGGGAGATTGTTGTAGTAAGTGTCATCAACAATAATGCGATCACGTAATTAAATCTCAATAACAAGAATACAAAGAGATGATCAATATTATAGTCAACTGGTCGACATTAGTCGGTAATGATTGGCTTACTAGAGTTTGACGTTACTGTCGTATGACGGTGGTGATCAGTTGATCCCTTGAGGTCACACTGAAAGGACGATTCCCTAATCATGAAAGTTAATTAATTATATAGCGATACAGATTAATTAGTCCCTTAAATTGTACAAGTTTATATTATAAGTGAGAATTATATATTATTGTAATGTGATTAAATAAGATTCAATTTAGTAATTAAATCTTTATATTACTAAGAATGATTAATGTTTATGAAATATTTGAGATGAGCATTATTGGTTAATTATTATTACAATTAGTTGTAGATTATATTAACCAAATATGAGATGATCCATTTTAGATACATATAATTATAAATTATTACTTCAAATGTTAAGTGTAATTTATTTGTCATAAGATTATATTTAAATTAGTTAAATATACATTTATAAGCATGATTACATGTAACATGTCACATGTCACACATGTGACAATGACAAATTACAAAGATAAAATGGACACCCATATTATCACATGGAAACCGGTTTTAGGGGTTATGGGGTAGGTGTTTAGGCTTTAATTGTTGCTCTAATTAAGAATTAGACAACATGATTACAACCTACACCTAGACTCCTAGCTAGTGCATTGTGAAGACAGATAGCAAGACCAACCCCCTCGTCCCTATATGGTTTGCCGGTTTTGGTGATGTAAATAAGGAGAGTTTTATCTTTCTTACTTCTCACTAGTAATCTCATACAAAAGATATACAAGGTATAGATCACTACTTGTCACTAGAAATCATTAGAAACTTAAGATTCATGAAACTTATGTTCATATTTTACTAATAAGATTACTAAGTGTAGTAATAGTATTATTAATTAGATTTTAAGGGTTACTCAAATATTGTTCTAGTAAACTAATACGGAGTATTTGAGTGATTAAGGATAGTCTAGGTGCAACTAAGAGGAGTGTCTCTGCACTTGAGGCTTTAGGAGTTCATCTCATATTCATCTAGCTCAAGAACAAGAGTAGGAAGGAGTCTTATTCTTATACCCTTTTTCGTGCCATTATCAATGTGAGGAAAATGTTTTCTTCTTATCTTTGTTATTTTTGTTTGCATGCACTAGATCTAGAACTTTTAGTTAAACAGTTAACTAGTTCATCATAAGAAGTGTCTTATGAGGAGGTTTATGAAACTAACATAATCACATCCATGATAGACTTGATAAAGTCGGAGAAAATGCTTATCATGCAATGTTGGAAAGTGGCGGGGCATTACAAAGACCAAAAGGCATTCTACGGTAAGGAAAGGTACCATAGGGACATGTAAATGTGGTCTTCTCTTGGTCATCCGGGTGAATTGGTATTTGAAAGAAACCGGAGTAACCATCGAGGTAGCAGAAATACTTGTGACATGCCAACCGCTCCAACATTTGGTCAATAAAAGGCAATGGGTAGTGGTTCTTCTTGGTGGCCAAATTTAGTCTCCTATAATCAATACACATTCTCCAACCCATCACAATTCTAGTTGGAATAAGTTCATTTTTAGCATTTTTTACTACAGTGGTTCCTCCTTTCTTAGGAACTACTAGGACCGGACTCACCCATTTGGAATCGGAAATTGCATAATTAATTCTCGCATCTAACAATTTAATTACTTCCTTTTGACCACTTCTTGCTTGTTAGGATTTAGTCGCCTTTGACCTTGGACACATGGTTTATGGTCTTCCTATAGATGGATTATATGCATGAAAAACTCGGGGCTTATGCCCTTTAAATCATCTAGTTTGTAACCAATAGCTTTCTTGTGAGATTTTAAAACATGAAGCAATGAAGACAATTGACTCTCACTCAAATTAGCACCAACAATTACCAGACACAGTTCCTTATCATCTAAAAAAGCATACTTCAAATTATAAGGGAGGGGTTTAAGTTCGGATTTTTGTACCTCAAAGTCTTGAGGTGTAGAAACCAATCCTAAAAAGTGCGAGCTTTCCTCCAATGATAACTCTTCTCCATCCAACTCATGCTCTAAAGCATCCATCTCCTCATTCCTAATCTCATTATCACCTGCAAATGATTACCGAGATATAGAGTCATCTATGACAATGTCAAAAACATCCAAAACATCAATAGAAAAACAAGACTCTTTTAACATTGGACTCTTCATGGCACTATTCAAATAATATGTGACCTTATCATCACCCACTTCCAACGTTATTTTACCATTCTTGACATCAATTACCGCACCCGCGGTATGTAAACAGGGTCTTCCCAAAATTATTAGGATTTAGGCATCCTCAGCCATGTCAAGAACAATAAAATCTACCGGAATAAAGAACTTACCAAACTTAACAGGAACATCCTCCAAAACTCAAGGGCGTTTAATAGAATGATCCGCCATTTGAAACGTGATACTAGTACATTTTAAGACTCGCATATTAAGCTTAGCACAAATAGAGTAAGGAATGACACTTACACTAGCACCTAAATCGCATAAAGCTTAAATAGGTACCAATTGTGCATGGAATGGAAAAACTACCGGGATGTTTTAACTTATCATGGGACTTGTTTTGCAAAAGAGCACTACACTCAGCGGTGAAGGCTATAGTTTCTACATCGTCAAAAGTCCTCTTCTTAGTTAAAATGTCTTTCATGAATTTAGTGTAAGACAGAATTTGAGTAATTAATTCGGTAAAAGGAACGGTTACCTGGAGGTTCTTCACAATTTACATGAATTTACCGAATTGAGTGTTCTTATGATGCTTTGCCAATCGATGAGGGAAAGGCACTTTGACTTTTTCTGTCTCTTTTGTCTCAACATTTTTCTTTGAAGGAGCATCCGCCACATCCTTGAGTTCCTCAACTACAATTGGGTCATCTACCTTCTTTGGCATACCCTCATATTTCTTACCACTAGGTGAAATCTCCAACTCAACAAGCACCTCTTCATTGTCCTTGGGCATGGGTGGCTCATCATACTTTGTACCACTACTCAAGGTGATTGCATTGAGAATATCATGTAGTTTTTCATCTTGAGGTGGTAATTTGTAACACCCGCAAATGTACCCTATTTTAAATAGTAAAAATATTTTACGGATACTTTTCAGCGAATTTTAGTTTTAATTTGGAATTTAATGTTCCGAGTCGAATTTAGAATTTCCGAGTTCGTATTTGGAATTTCCGCGAGATTCCATGTGAATCCCGTATTAAGGCGACTTTGACTTTTGTTGACTTTTTCCACTCACCTTACATATACTCCCCTCTAACCCTAATTTCCTCACAACTCAACTTTTCTTACTTCATCACTAAGAAAACCCCATAAAACCTTGCCTCCATTTTTGACCCGTCTTAGATTCGTCGCTACTTCTTCGTTACTCGCTCAAATTCACGTAAGTT
>JAIUZE010045771.1:0-15958 GCA_022085475.1 Heliosperma pusillum | reverse complement strand
AATCTCGTCTTATTGCTTCATACCAAAATAATCCGTCTGAAACAAGACCAAGTGGACGAAGTGGTTCTATTATGTGATAAGCCGTCTTGTCAAGACGTTACACAAGGTTGCCAGGTTGGCATAATTTGTCAATAACTGTACCCATGTGGGTAGGGCAGAGCATGGATCGGATATCCGATCCGAAATGATGATCGGATCGGATATCCGAATCCGAATTCCCAACTTTTTAGTATCCGATATCCGATCCGAAAGCATCGGATATCCGAAAACTAATATCCGAAAAAAACAAATCGGATATCCGAATTATCCGATATCCGATCCGATATTATGAGACAAGAGGCTGAAATGAAACTTCCAAACTAAATTCGAACCATATTCATTTCTTAAGTATCGATTTAACATTCTAGTTAATATTTTATAGTTACATAGGCTGATGCCTGCGTACCCCTCAAATTTTGCCCAATTATCATTACAAAAATCAACACACGACATGAAGACAAGCGATGGGATCGACTAATAATAAAGACACACCACACGGCTTGATAAGAGTATAATTTTGTTCAACATAAATTTTGATTTCCGTCAGAAATCACCTTCTTCTGCACAACCATCTAATAATGACTAATAAGATGGTGAATATAGATGAAACTTTTGCACACCTTTTACAAAGGTGTCTGATTGAGGCTAAGAAGATGGTGAAATTAGATGAAATGATCTTAGTAAGAGTTAAGTGTTGGTTTGAATTTAAAATCAATGATAAAAATTGTTATAGATCTGAGATGAAATGTAGGTTTGAAGTAATAATGGAGAGAAAAATATGAGGATATTAACAATGACCAATTTAAGAGTAAAGTTTGAAGTAGTGGGTAAAATGACGGCTAGCAAATGGTATAATCACTAGGTTAGAATGTTAGGTTATATCTATTTCATACACATATACATATCAAGCCCATTTGTTTACATAGGAAAACAGGGCCCAAAAATGAAGTCCACGGCTTGAAATAAGAAATTTGCCCAACTTGGCCAAATTTCGGATCGGATACGGATATCCGAAAATATGAATCCTGATATCCGTATCCGATCCGATATCCGAAAGTTTCGGATCGGATATCCGATCCGAAATCATATTTCGGATCGGATATCCAATTTTTCGGATCGAATACAGATCGGATATCGGATCGAATCGGATAATCGGATTGTTTTGCTCAGCCCTACATGTGGGTGATAAAAAAAAACGTCTCCCATATAGGTAGGGGTGAGCAAAACCGGGTACCCGATACGGTTTTAAAAACCGTATCGGGTACCCGGTTTTTCTAAGGCCAAAAATTAATACCCGGATACGACCCGGTTTAACCGGGTACCCGGTTTCCGTATACCCGGTTAAACCGGGTACCCGAAAACCGTATACCCGGTTCCGGTTTAATTAATAATTGTTAAAAATCAAAAATTGATTTCACAAAATTAGTAACGACTAATTACTTGGATGCATATATAGTCTATTCAGCCAATTATTACGAAACATAACAACTTGCAAAGTTAGTTTTGAGATGACAAAATTCAAACTTTCATCGCTTCACATAAAACTTTGACACCCACAAAGTAGTTACATACACTGCAAGTTTTACATCCAAAGATTGACTCACAAAGTTTCACACAAATAGTCCATATCAAACCCAAAGTTTCACACACAACTTTTTTTTTTGTTATTTTTAATTAAACCGTGTCAAAACCGTATACCCGGTTTTGATTTTCCCCGACCCGGACCCGATACGGTTTAATTAAAAACCGTATCGTATACCCGGAAATTCGTATCGTATACCCGGAAATTCGTGTAATTACAACCGTATACCGTATCGTATCCGTATATTAAAACCGTATCGTATATTTTTGCTCAGCCCTACATATAGGTGATAAAAAAAACGCCACCCATTTGGCATAATTGTGGGAACAAAGTAACGTACAAACCTTCTTAAAAAAGCTTTTCATCATCACAATCGACATTTAAGATGGGTATATTTCATTTTAAATTTGAGACGGGTCAAATAAATAGTATTTTCATAAATAAGAGAAAAACAAAATGCAAATATATGAATAAAGACTTATCATATCTATACAGGTGGTGTGTGTTGGACCCGCTTTAATTTTAAGACGGATATATTCGTCTTAATAGAGATTTATTGATACTTCAAAATAACAGTGATCGAATCACTCGTTAAATCGAATTTTTGAATACCTTATCAAATATTATAATTTATACGGAGTAATAAAATTCTTAAATCTCTATATACTTCCAACAAAAATGGGTAAAGTTAGAGGGTTCTAATGTGATTGTACAAAATTATACCCTTATGTTTATATCATATAACGAAAGAGATAAGGGTATATTGGTACTTGTAAGAGGTAGAATTAAGTTATCTAAAATAAATAAACATATGGAATCAAACCAAACATCTCAAAATAGAAAATGTATGGAAATCAAGCGAAAAGATTGAGTAGTTTTTAAACACAAAACTACTGAGGTAGCAGTTCTTAAAAACATACGAAATAGTTATGTAAGGTAGTAATTATAAAAAAAACCTATTTATTTCAAGTGACTTATCTTGACTTTTTATTAATGATTTCATAAAAGTTTTCACAATTTATCCAAACTTTTCCGTAATTCTTAATTTATAATCATCAAACTTATTACCTTTCTTGAGTTTTTTCAGCGTCAATGACATTCGAAATCCCAAGAAGAAAAAAAACTACGAAGTACTATATATATAAACCAGAAACCAATACAAAGTATTGTAATGATATAAACAAATAAAAATTCATATATTATATAGTTTGGATGTATAAAGTTAATTGTTCAACATATCAATATAATATACGCAGGTTGAGGTATGAAAACTATCGATAAGTAAATAAATCAAGATTTCTAAAATATGCATATTCTATAATTAGTTATATTTGTACTTTAATCAGAGTATAAAAATGAACACTTTAAATTGTCATTCTGATATGATAAAATATTTAATATTTGTGTAAATATGGTCTAATACATTTAGTAAAAGTAAAAATAATGGTCGCGGGAATAGCGAAAGTAATGGTAGCTAGTAGCAGACGAAATAGTGAAATTAATAATATTAAATGCGAGAGTAGTGAACGTAACAATAATGACGACGAGAGTAGTGAAACAACAATAGTAATAACTAATGTAATGAAAGTTACAGTAATAACAACAGGATAAAGTATGAACAATTAGTTAACTACTCGTTTTAATAATAATATTTTATTTATTTAAATATATTAGGTTGAAAAAATTATCAAAAATAGTGAATTTTAACGCAAAATAACGAGAGTAGTGAAAAAAGTTGTAATAATCGTAAGAGTAATAAACGTAATAATATTAACAGGATACGCTCTGAAACTAACAATATTAACACCGTGACTATTGGATGTTCATTATTAATTGATAAATTTACGTCTCATCATAATTTTATGATACGCCATTAAAAAGTATATTACAAATGATAAATGTATGAATAAAAAAGTCAAAAAAAATAGTATTTTATATAAAATAAATTTAAATGGTAAATAAATGTAGCACAGACGGAATCGGGCATCAAACCTAACCTAAGTAATGATCATACTAATAAGTATTGTCGCTTACTTTGTCTTGTGTAATAGCGTCAGAAAAGAAAGTATCAACCAAATCTACTCAAACGGCAAGATGTGATTGGGAGATTTCTTAAGAATTTTGATGAGTACGCAAACTTTCCTAAAGCAGGTAACCTGCAATCCTGTATAAATAAAGTTAACAATTTAATGCTTTATTTGTAAATTAAAATAACAAATAATCCCACTAGTTATTATTTTTTCCAATGCGTTCCATTTCTAGGCAATTAAGTAACCATTTAACCTCCAAAACTCTCTCCTTTAGTCTAAAAATCTCACTAATTAAGGCAATCACTAGACTTGTGTGTGTGTGTGGGTGGGTTATTGCCTCATTGGTGCGCCAATTACAACTTACAAGTGTGATTGATACATGTTATTTGTGTTTTCATCCGAAGTGATTAGATTAAAGGTATACAAGTTTTAAACCCGTGCAAATTGCACGAATTTGATTTTCCAAATTGTATTATCATCAAAATAATTAGTGATTACTCTTTCGCCCCGATTATTTGTTTATCCGACCCATTTATGGTTGTCTACATAACCTTTTATCCGCTTGTTAGTCAATAATAATACCCACAATGATCTCCTCCCCATTTATTTTTTTGTGTGTTAAAATCAAAGGTAAACAAATGACCGGGGCGGAGAGAGTTATATTTTTTTCATGGTAATTAATCGTTTAATATGATTATATGACCGTGTTATTGAAAAAAAAAATCGATCGTAAAATCGAATCCTGATTACGACAGTAATTATCTTAACACATTTTCATTTATTTTGAACTTTATTTCAGAAATTACTTACGTGAATAATTATGTCTTGAACTTTTTTCATTTTTTTTTTCGTTTTAAGTTATTTTTATGATTCTTCATTGTTTAGTCATTTTTTTTTAAAAAAAGAATCGTTTTTATACATATTATTAGGCTCCTACTATCAATAATAAAGTTCTAATACTGTGTAGTATTCTCATTCTAACGATAGTAGTTATACATGGTGATCCTATTAAATGAATACATTTTATTTTTAATTTTTGTTTTAAGTAATTTTGTCTTTCTTGGTTTATGTAATTTTTCTCTATTTTATTACGATATTGATAGAAGTTGTAAATAATTTTTTTAGCCCATTACTTTCACATTTCTTAGCTGGTTGTTTTTAAACAAAGGATAATTATGATTTCTTTTTTACATTAGTTTTAAATTTTAAAATTTTTTATATTAGTATCAAATCTCGATTTTTTACATTGATTTGTAACAATTGAGTTCTTTTACGACGTCTTTTGATCTTAATATTCGCGACTTGTTACTGTAAGTTTCTTAAACTCGATATTAGACATTTCTAATATCATATTACTAATAGTTTGCTCTTAAACTATATAGATCTTATGCATGCATAGCTAAAAACAAATAAGGAAGAAGAAATTTGTTCCTTACATTGATTTATACGGATTTTGGGCACAAGATAGGACTCCTTCCTACTCTTGTTCTTGAGCTAATAATATTAGGGATGAATCTTCAAGTCCTTAGTATAAGAACTCTCCTTTTGTTGCACCAAGACAATACCCAAAAATCACAAATATTACTACACTAATAATATATAATAGTTCCCTTAAAATAACTAATAATCTAATTACTACACTTAGTAATATTATTAGTAAAATGAACACTAGAATTGTGAGGCTTCTTAAGCTTTCTTTTAGTGTAAGAATGTAGAGAGATGTAGAGAATTTTTGCATGAGTGAAAAATGAGATGGAGTGTGGTATAAATAAGAGGAAACTTGTCCTCTTTTCCTCTTCACTAGCACCGGCCACATGCCCCCATTGTGGGGTGTGTGGTCACTTTTGTTGGACCAATTCATAAGTTTTGATAATGACATGTGTTTACGTAATAATATGTTTTACTCGATATATCATATGCGTGTAATTGTGTGCTTTAGTCTTATTATAGCTAACAACAATTATGAGAAGAAAGATCAAAGTTAGGCATAACTTTGATAAAGTTTGTGAGACAAAGTTATAACAACTTCAGGAATAACTTTGGAAGTGAACTTGGAAGTTATAGCTAACCAGGCATAACTTTAAGGAAAATCGCTTCAAACAAGATCTACATAAATCTACACAAGACTCGAGATGGAGGGTCTTTGTGATCACGATGAAGAGATGATCCGTATACTGAAGATCTTTGTGAAGATTAGATAGTATAGGTCGTCATTCGGTAACTATTCCATTCGAGAGATTTTATGTTCAAAGTTATAGCTTTAGTCTATGACTTTGGATGATAAAATATTGATGCATGATTTTGGAAATAAAATGTTTTGAAATGTTTTCAAAAGTTAAAGAGTATTTTTATATTTATCAAAAGTTTTATTAGAGAATATATTTATGAGATTCTATTGGTTAGTAATACAACTTATGGGTTGTCATGCTACCTAGGGTTTCTAATATATTCTATCTCAATTTGTTGTTAACCTAATTAGCCCACCTAGTGGTTGAGCCATCTAGGGTTTCGTGAAACCTAGTTTGTGCCCCCTAGGGATTCGTGCTCCTAGGGTTTCGTGAGCTATAGGAATCCGGCCTCCATAGGTTTGTTTCCTTAGTTTACCTAATCTAGGATTCTACTATATCTTTACAACAATATTTTGAGATATCAAGATAAAGATATTTCTATAAGATAAACCAAATAATATTTTGAGATAAAGATATTTCTAAAAGATAAGCAAATATTATTTTATGATAAGATAAGTATCTTTATTAAATATTATATTAGGGTTTTAGATCTACTATGATTCTACTACTTTAAATACTCATTCACATACAATTTGGAAAACAGACGAAATACACTACATTCACACGACATCTATTTTACTTGTGTTGATTTTCCAAAATCGTTTTAAAGCAAACCTTTGAGCAAATATTTATTATTTTTAGAGTTTGTTTTTAAAAGAGTCGTGCATCAATTATTATCAATCGCTTGAGTGAAATACGTTATTGGATAATAGTACATCATTATAAGCTTACAATTCTTTAACGTGAATCTGTGTGAGTTATATTGTACTTTCTTATTAGCGTAAGATAGTATAAAGTATTTAGCGATACTCACCTTGAGTTATAATCATAGTGGTTGATTATACGAGTGGGTTAATAATTTTTGTAATCCGTAGAAAGGTACTAAAAATTATTAATCGAGAATAGTGGACGTAGGTTTCAACGTGTGAAACTGAACCACTTCAAAAATCGTGTGCCTCTCTCTACTCTCTTTACTTTTCGTTATTTCGTTACTTGCGCTTACTTTTATTAATTAATTAGTTGATTTTAATTCATAAGATCAAATAATTAATTACATATCATAATAGATCGAAAAGTGGGGCTAGTTTTTAATACTCAATTCCCCCCCCCCTCCCTCTTTCGTATTCGATCAATAGACTCTACAATTGGTATCAGAGCCTCGTGCTCTTGATTGCCTTACAGCAAGGAGTCTGATCCATTTATCTTTTTATTTTTATTTATTTTCCGCTGCATTTAATTTTATTTTAATGGATTCCAAACATCTGAAGTGTCCCGTATTCGATGGGAAGAACTACAGTTATGGAAAAATATGATGACCCATTTCATAAAGGGTAACGATTGGGAGTGTTGGCTAATCATTAAGAATGGTCCTAATAAGATCATGCTTGGAACGGCCACTGGCACTTCTATCGAAAAGAAAGAAGATGACTATGTTGAGGCAGATTATAAGAAAGCTGAGAAAAATTCAAAGGCTATTAGTCTGTTGCAAAACGGCATGACCCATACTGAATTTGATCGTTTCTCATCTAGTTCTACTGCCAAGGAAATATGGGATGGTCTTGAGTTAGCTTATGAGGGGACAACTGTTGTCAAAAAGCAACGCATAGCTCTACTTATGCGAAAATACGAACTGTTCTCCATGGAACAAAATGAATCGCTTGACAGCATGTCCACTCGCTTCTCCAGTATCATTAATGAATTGAAAAATCTTGGAAAAACTTTTGACTCCGAGGAAATTGCCAGGAAGATCCTTAGAAGTCTATCTAAACGATGGAGACCTAAGGTGACGGTAATTGAGGAATGTAAAGACCTATCTGACCTATCTTATCAAGAGCTACTTGGAACCCTAATGGCTCATGAGATTACTCTTGATGAAGATGCGGCAAATGATAGTAATAGCAAGAAGGTGGCTCTACAAGCCGAATCTAGTGAAAGACAAGATTCGGATCTTGAAGATGAAACAGTGTTATTTGCTAGACGTTTTAAGAAAAAGTTCTTTAATAAACCACAAGGGAAAACGTTTAACAATAACACCAACAAATCTTACAAGAAGCCAATTGAGTCAAAAGGGTCTCTTTCAAGTCGTGGTTGCTTCAAATGTGGGGATAATGATCACATGATCAAAGATTGCCCCACATGGAAGAAAATCAAAGACAAAAATCAACGAGACAAAACCAAGAAGGAATTCAAGCAAGTAATGATGGCTTATTGCTGGGGAGATCTCGACACAGAGGACGACGAGTCAGAGGAAGAGGAAGTCGCCAACTTGTGTCTAAGCAACGTCAGTCTTGACCTAATTTCTGACAGTGACAATGAAAGCGAATCCGAGATGTGTCTTGTTGGCAACTCAGATTCAGAACCAGATTCAGAAGATGACGAAGAGGTTAGTCATCTTGAACTTAAAAAGCAAGTTAAAAATTTATCTAAGAAGTCTTTAATTAAGTATTTTGAAGAAGCCTTAGATCATTGTCATGAACAGAGTCTTGAATTAAAAGATCTTAAAGAACAAATTCTTGATATTGCTGAGGAAAACCAACTTCTAAAGGCCAAAGCTAAAAAGCTCAAGTCTAAAGTTATGGCAACTTCAGCTATAACTTCAGACAAGACAAATGTTGAGAAAGAAGCTCTTGAGTCTAAAGTTATAGCTAATGAAGCTATAATCTCAGAGTTGAAGCTCAACATTAAGCATCTTCAAGCCAAAGTTGTAGCTAATGAAGCTATAACTTTAGAATTGAAGAAAGTCAATGAGCTTTTACAATCTGAAGCTAAGGCAAAGAAAGATGTTATCCTTGATCACGAGAAAGTAAACTCTTTTCTTTCTCAGCAATTGAAAGATTTGAAGGCTGAATTCTCCCAAGCCAAAAGTCAACATAATGAGGAGAAACTTATCTTGAACAAACGTTTTAATGATTTTCGTGAAAATTTCAAAAAGAACAATCCCTCCAAAGACTCGAATGTAGATCATTCGTCGTGTGAAAAAGAAATTCAGTCTTTGAAGGAATTGCTCCTACATGCACGAAAAGTTCATGATAAGTGGGAAGGAAGTCAAAAGGTCTTAGACTTCCTTACCGAACAGTCTAACAATAACATGAAGATGGGTCTTGGTCATGAATGCTATAGTCGTAGAGACCATGATAAATGCAAATCCACTCCTTCTGACCGTGATTTCAGAAGAAGGAAGTACGTAAATCTTTCAGAATATCTGATTTGCAATTATTGTGGTCACAACGGTCATGTTAAAGATAATTGTGTTAAATATGTTAATGACAACAAAAATCAAACTGATTTTGTGAAAGAACATGACGTGTCTAGTGTTAATGAGTCTGAACCTGAATCTCAACGTGATGAGATTAGAAACAATGAGTTCAGGTGGTTTTATGACATGGCTTTCGATTACACATCTGTACCTTCAAAATCCAAACCTAATGTGAATCAGAAGCAGTCGTTTAAACCTAATGTGCGTCACAACAATAACAAACAATATAATAAACCTAGCAAACCCTATCCTAAAAAGAAAAGAATTGTCAAACAGGTATGGGTTAGGAAGGATCAAATATATAGAGTCACTAACCATAAAGGACCCAACTTAGCGTGGGTACCTAAAAGCTGTATTTGATTCTCTTGCAGGTAATAGTGAAAGAAAATAATCTATGGTATCTCGACAGTGGATGTTCGAGACACATGACTGGAAACAAGAATCTTTTTCTTTCACTAGAACCCTTCAACGGTGGCAAGGTCACTTTTGGAGACAACAAGAAGGGCAACATAATTGGTGTAGGTAAGATTGGTATATCTTCTTCACATGCTATCAATAACGTCTATCTGGTAGATGGCCTTAAGCATAACTTGCTAAGTATCTCTCAACTATGTGACAAAGGCAACAAAGTCGTTTTTCATTCAAATGTTTGTCGTATCATAGTTGAAGGAACTAGCAATGTTATCTTAGAAGGTCTACGTAAACGGAACGTGTATATGATTGATTTAAACAAAGTCACTACAAGTTCCTTTACGTGCATGAAAGTCACTGTGGATGATTCATGCTTGTGGCACAAGAGGTTTGCACACATCAGTCCAACGATTTTAAAGAAACTTAAGTCTTGGGATTTAGTTGAGGGTCTACCCTCAATCAAATTCGAACAAGAAAAGATGTGTGACTCATGTGCCCGTTGTAAACAAGTTAGATCTTCATTCAAACCGAAACGAGTAGTAAGTACAGAGCGTCCACTTGAGTTGGTACACATGGATTTGTGTGGACCTATGAAAGTTAGAAGCCGCGGTGGATCAAGGTACGTATTCGTCCTAGTCGACGACTACTCCAGGTATGTATGGCCTATCTTTCTATTTACTAAAGATGAAACTTTCGATGAGTTTGTGGTACTAATGAAGCTCGCCCAAAACAAGTATGATAAAAAGTTAGTTTCCATTCGTACGGATCATGGCACCGAATTTGATAATCAAGCTTTTATAGAATATTGTAGGGAGAATGGTGTAGGACATAACTTTTCTGCACCACGAACCCCACAACAAAATGGTGTCGTGGAACGTATGAATAGAACATTAGAGGACATGGCCCGCACTATGCTTTTGTGTAGTGGCCTTCCTAAGAGCTTTTGGGCAGAAGCCATAAGTACTGCATGCTATGTGCACAATAGAGCTATGATTAGACCTATTCTCAAAAAGACTCCCTATGAACTTTTAAGAGGGAGAAAACCCAATATAGCTCACCTTCGTTGCTTCGGTAGTAAATGTTTTGTCCATAATAATGGAAAAAGTAATTTGAGCAAATTTGATCCACGAAGTGACGAAGCTGTGTTTGTTGGCTATTCTAATCATAGTAAAGCTTTTAAAGTTTTTAACAAAAGAACTTTGTGCATAGAAGAAAGTGTTCATGTTGTATTTGATGAAGATAGTGTGCTTGAACAAGTTGAACAGAATGAAGAAGAGGACATGAATGATCCAGACTTTCGCCTCTCCAGGGATGGCGTGCCAGAAAATAATGAAGAAGTTATTGAAGGAATCAATGATGAACTTGATAAATCCGCAAATGACCTTGAACAAGAACTGAGACAATTGTTGATGATACGAATGTCTTTTCTCAAAACAAGGAAAAGGAAACTGAAGTTATAGCTGATGATGCTATAACTTTGAACCAGAACCAAGATGGTGTAACTGAAGTTGTACCAACTTCAGCTATAACCCCAGAATCCAACTCAGGGGGAACCAATCTTGATTCTGAATCATTTGAGGAAAATGAAAGTTCATCAGATGATGATGAGCCTAGGAACTCTAAATGGAAATATAAGAGTTCTCATCCAATGGACAGCATCCTAGGAAGTTTGACTAAAGGAGCTCAAACTAGGCGAACTTTAAATAACTTTTGTTCATTCTATTCATTTCTATCTACCATAGAGCCTACCAATATCAAGGAAGCTCTTGCAGAATCCGACTGGATTGTCGCTATGCAAGAGGAGCTTCAACAGTTCGAACGCAATAAAGTATGGCACCTAGTGCCACGACCTTCTAATCGAACTGTGATTGGTACTCGATGGGTATTCAGAAATAAATTGGATGATTCAGGAGTTATAGTTCGTAACAACGCTCGATTGGTCGTTCAAGGTTATAATCAACAAGAAGGGATTGATTATGACGAGACATTCGCTCCAGTAGCAAGACTTGAAGCTATTCGCTTGCTCATCGCCTTCGCAGCTCACAAAGGAATGAAATTATTCCAAATGGACGTTAAGACTGCATTTCTTAACGGTTATTTGGAAGAAGAGGTTTTTGTTGAACAACCTCCTGGATTTTTGAATAGCAAGTTTCAAAACCATGTTTTTAAACTCGATAAAGCTTTATATGGTTTGAAACAAGCGCCTAGGGCTTGGTACGACAGATTGTCAAAATTTTTATTACAAAACAATTTTAAAAGAGGATCTGTCGACAAAACCCTATTTCTAAAATCCGAGGGTTCTGATTTACTTGTTGCTCAAATTTATGTAGACGATATTATTTTTGGTTCTACTAACAATAAATTGTGCAAGTACTTTTCAGATCTTATGACCTCTGAATTTGAAATGAGCATGATGGGAGAATTGAAATTCTTCCTAGGATTGCAGATTCAACAAACCAAAGAAGGCATAAAGATTCACCAACAAAAATATGTCAAGGAGCTAATCAGAAAATTTGGTATGGAGAACGCTCATCCAATGGACACACCTATGGTAACTGACAAAAAGTTGACCTTGGACGAAAATGGTAAGTCCGTAGATGAGACTACATATCGAGGTATGATTGGTTCTTTATTATATTTAACTGCAAGTAGGCCTGACATTATGTTCAGTGTATGTGTCTGTGCTAGATTTCAATCATGTCCTAAAGAATCACATATGATTGCAGTTAAACGTATCTTGAGATATTTAATTGGTACATCTAACCTATATTTATGGTATCCACTTGAGTGTAATTTCGATCTAGTAGGATATTCAGACGCAGATTATGCGGGATGTTCTTTAGATAGAAAAAGTACCTCTGGATTCGCTACTTTTGTTGGACCATGCATAATTACTTGGGGCTCAAAGAAGCAAAATTCGGTTGCATTATCTACTGCAGAAGCTGAATATATCGCTGCAGGACTGGTATGTTCTCAACTACTTTGGTTAAAGCAACAACTATGTGATTATGGTGTTAATGTTGGTTGTATGCCTGTTTTCTGTGATAATACGAGTGCTATTGTTATTTCTAAGAACCCAGCTCAGCATTCTCGTACTAAGCATATAGACATTAGACATCATTTTTTGCGTGACCATGTAGAAAAGGGCAACATTAAACTCGAATTTTGTAGTACTGACAATCAATGGGCTGACATTTTAACAAAGGCGTTAGCGAGAAGACGTTTTGAGATTTTGCGGTTGGAAATTGGTTTAATCGGTAGCAATTAAATTCATCTTATTTATTTTGTGAACCTGCGTGACTGGCTAGAATAAGACGAGATTGTATGACTGTGTCCGCATATTTCATTGCTAGTATATTTGTGTTTAATATAATATATTTTACGTGAGTATCTTGCATATTAAGTGTTTTATGGAAATTGAATTATGAACCACATATTTGCCAAATACCCATCTTATTCACTTTCCAAAATTGAGCCAAATTCTACCCATGTATACCATGTTTGCCGAAATTCTCAAATAAAATTACCCAACCATATCTTTTTATTTACCAAATTCTATCCTTATCATATCTCAACAATTAACCACCTAAGATTCCCTTTCCTACCCAAATTCAAAATTAAAAAAAAAGGGAAAAAGAGGAATAGAGTCGGTGCTACACGGCTACTCTACAAAAACACCACTACCCAAACTCCAAAACCCAAACCGAGTCGGGTTCGGTGCTTGAACGTACAAAAGGCGTCGATTAATAAAAAAAAAAGTTACAAGAGGGTGTTAGTGAAGAAAAAAAAAATGGTTCGGTTGTTATGAACCCGAGAGTGGCTGATTTTTCGGGGCTTGAATCGAAATTGGATGTGTTTATAGGTATGATTAGAGCGCATTGATGCGCAAGATAAGAAAATTGATGCGGTTGTTGAAAAAAAAAAATGTAAAAACCGTGACTATGGGGAACACTAGCTCTACCCGTGACCATGTCGGTTCGGGTGTGAGTAGTGAGTTGAGGGCGTGGATGATGGGTGTTGATGATTGCCTAGCAAAATTAGAGAGGAATGTTGTCGATATTCGACAAGAGATGTATAGGCAAAGGGATCGGATGCAATTCTTGGTGACCCAAGGAGGTGCATTGGTGAAAAGCGGTTCGGAAATGCGTGAGGGGATGCACACTATACTTGATGCGACGGAGGCTCTTTCTTTGAAGGTTCGAAACTTCGATGTTTGCCTCACAACCCAAGCTACTCATGTGTCAACGTGCCTTAATCGTCTTTCTACTCTCGAGTACAGCACCCGACCCGATTACATTAATCCCAACATCATCCGACAACCCAAAAAGCCTTGATCTTCTTACCTTAGCTTGTTTTGTTTCTTAAACTACTAATCCATTTGGCATTAATACTTATTTTGTGGTTTGTAGTTTTTAATTGACATTTAATATTTGATTTTGCTTGTTATATATCGTTTAATATTGCGTATTTTGCATATCTATTTCTTGCCTTGACATGTGTTATTCTAGTCGTTTCATGTCTTTGTTCTTGTCTTTTCAATGATGCCAAGAGGGGGAAGAAATGATATGATTTGAGTCTTTGCTTAAGCTTGCTCCTTGTCAAGACTCGTTATCTCTTAAATTCTCTCAAGCTATAACTTTGGCTAAGTTGTTTTGTTCTTGCGATCAAAGTTGCTATAACTTTGGAGTGCTTTGTTGAGGGGGAACCATACTTAGTCACATTGTTAAGAAGAACTCTTGAGGAAATCATATGAGACTTGTCATCATCAAAAAGGGGGAATTTGTTGGACCAATTTCATAGTTTTGATAATGACATGTGTTTACGTAATAATATGTTTTACTCGATATATCATATGCGTGTAATTGTGTGCTTTAGTCTTATTATAGCTAGCAACAATTATGAGAAGAAAGATCAAAGTTAGGCATAACTTTGATAAAGTCTGTGAGACAAAGTTATAACAACTTCAGGAATAACTTTGGAAGTGAACATGGAAGTTATAGCTAACCAGGCATAACTTTAAAGAAAATCGCTTCAAACAAGATCTACATCAAACTACACAAGACTCGAGATGGAGGGTCTTTGTGATCAAGATGAAGAGATGATCCGTATACTGAAGATCTTTGTGAAGATTAGATAGTATAGGTCGTCATTCGGTAACTATTCCATTCGAGAGATTTTATGTTCAAAAGTTATAGCTTTAGTCTATGACTTTGGATGATAAAATATTGATGCATGATTTTGGAAATAAAATGTTTTGAAATGTTTTCAAAAGTGAAAGAGTATTTTTATATTTATCAATTATTTTAATAGAGAATATATTTATGAGATTCTATTGGTTAGTAATACAACTTATGGGTTGTCATGCTACCTAGGGTTTCTAATATATTCTATCTCAATTTGTTGTTAACCTAATTAGCCCACCTAGTGTTTGAGCCACCTAGGGTTTCGTGAAACCTAGTTTGTGCCACCTAGGGTTGCGTGCCTCCTAGGGTTTCGTGAGCTAGAGGATTTCGGCCAACCTAGGTTGTTTCCTTAGTTTACCTAATCTAGGATTCTACTATATCTTTACAACAATATTTTGAGATATTAAGATAAATATATTTCTATAAGATAAACCAAATAATATTTTGAGATAAAGATATTTCTAAAAGATAAGCAAATATTATTTTATTGTATTAAAGATAAATATCTTTCTTAAATATTATGCTAGGGTTTTAGATCTACTATGCTTCTATTACTATAAATACTCCTTCACATATCAATTGTAAGAGACACGACTATACACGAAATACACTATATTCACACGGCTATTTATTTTACTAGTGTTGATTTTCCAAAATCGTTTTAAAGCAAACCTTTGAGCAAATATTTATTATTTTTAGAGTTTGTTTTTAAAAGAGTCGTGCATCAATTATTATCAATCGCTTGAGTGAAATACGTTATTGGATAATAGTACATCATTATAAGCTTACAATTCTTTAACGGGAATTTGTGTGAGTTATATTGTACTTTCTTATTAGCGTAAGATAGTATAGAGTATTTAGCGATACTCACCTTGAGTTATAATCATAGTGTTGATTATACGAGTGGGTTGGTAATTTTTGTAATCCGTAGCAAGGTACTAAAAATTATTAATCGAGAATAGTGGACGTAGGTTTCAACGTGTGAAACTGAACCACTTCAAAAATCGTGTGCCTCTCTCTTATCTCTTTACTTTTCGTTATTTCGTTATTCGCGCTTACTTTGATTAATTGATTAGTTGATTTTAATTCATAAGATCAAATATTTAATTACATATCATATAAATCGAAAAAGTGGGGCTAGTTTTTAATACTCAATTCACCCCCCCCCC
>JAIUZE010045770.1:0-51570 GCA_022085475.1 Heliosperma pusillum | reverse complement strand
CTTATTATAGCTAGCAACAATTATGAGAAGAAAGATCAAAGTTAGGCATAATTTTGATAAAGACTGTGAGACAAAGTTATAACAACTTCAGGAATAACTTTGGAAGTGAACATGAAAGTTATAGCTAACCAGGCATAACTTTAAAGAAAATCGCTTCAAACAAGATCTACATCAAACTACACAAGACTCGAGATGGAGGGTCTTTGTGATCAAGATGAAGAGATGATCCGTATACTGAAGATCTTTGTGAAGATTGGATAGTATAGGTCGCCATTCGGTAACTATTCCATTCGAGAGATTTT
Source organism: Heliosperma pusillum (assembly GCA_022085475.1). Lineage (NCBI taxonomy): Eukaryota > Viridiplantae > Streptophyta > Magnoliopsida > Caryophyllales > Caryophyllaceae > Heliosperma > Heliosperma pusillum. The sequence goes on along the minus strand of JAIUZE010045770.1, from coordinate 51,268 downwards.
ATGTTCAAAAGTTATAGCTTTAGTCTATGACTTTGGATGATAAAATATTGATGCATGATTTTGGAAATAAAATGTTTTGAAATGTTTTCAAAAGTGAAAGAGTATTTTTATATTTATCAAAAGTTTTAATAGAGAATATATTTATGAGATTCTATTGGTTAGTAATACAACTTATGGGTTGTCATGCTACATAGGGTTTCTAATATATTCTATCTCAATTTGTTGTTAACCTAATTAGCCCACCTAGTGTTTGAGCCACCTAGGGTTTCGTGAAACCTAGTGTTTGTGCCACCTAGGGTTGCGTGCCTCCTAGGGTTTTGTGAGCTAGAGGATTTCGGCCAACCTAGGTTGTTTCCTTAGTTTACCTAATCTAGGATTCTACTATATCTTTACAACAATATTTTGAGATATTAAGATAAATATATTTCTATAAGATAAACCAAATAATATTTTGAGATAAAGATATTTCTAAAAGATAAGCAAATATTATTTTATGGTATTAAAGATAAATATCTTCCTTAAATATTATGCTAGGGTTTTAGATCTACTATGCTTCTATTACTATAAATACTCCTTCACATATCAATTGTAAGAGACACGACTATACACGAAATACACTATATTCACACGGCTATTTATTTTACTAGTGTTGATTTTCCAAAATCGTTTTAAAGCAAACCTTTGAGCAAATATTTATTATTTTTAGAGTTTGTTTTTAAAAAGAGTCGTGCATCAATTATTATCAATCGCTTGAGTGAAATACGTTATTGGATAGTAGTACATCATTATAAGCTTACAATTCTTTAACGGGAATCTGTGTGAGTTATATTGTACTTTCTTATTAGCGTAAGATAGTATAGAGTATTTAGCGATACTCACCTTGAGTTATAATCATAGTGTTGATTATACGAGTGGGTTGGTAATTTTTGTAATCCGTAGAAAGGTACTAAAAATTATTAATCGAGAATAGTGGACGTAGGTTTCAACGTGTGAAACTGAACCACTTCAAAAATCGTGTGCCTCTCTCTTATCTCTTTACTTTTCGTTATTTCGTTATTCGCGCTTACTTTGATTAATTAATTAGTTGATTTTAATTCATAAGATCAAATAATTAATTACATATCATATAAATCGAAAAAGTGGGGCTAGTTTTTAATACTCAATTCACACCCCCCCCCCCCCCCCCCCCCTCTTTCGTATTCGATCAATAGACTCTACACTTAGTCTATTTCTATTTCATTATTAGAGTATCAAATTTAGTTTGCATTATTGTTAGTTTGTTAATTATGCACCTAGAATGATCAACTAGTTGTTAGTAGTTAACTAAACCATTGCTAGATTAGATGAATGAATCTTTTGTTTGTTTATCTATTCCATTGTAGCAATTGTAATTCTTCAATTCGTATGTTGTTCATCATCGTTGAGTTATAAAGGACTAAATTTGTCTGAACCAAAGTGAAGCAACGGTTGTTTTCTTCATTCGTTTATCTTTGCTAGATTCCATTGTTTTAATCTACAATCTTGATACAATTAAGCGCTTAACTAAATTGACAATATTGTACGCGTTATTTATTTACGCTTGTAACTAATAATCATTCTTAAGTGGGATTAGAAGTCAACAGTTTCATAGCAACGTATTCAACATTGAAATAAAGTAGAATAGTCAATGATCAATTCATAACTTGTTGGTGGAAATGTTGGAGTAAGTGTCCTCAACAATAGTGCGATCACATGATTAAATCTCAATAATAAGAATACAAAAGGATGATGAATATTATAGTCAACTGGTCAACATAAATCAGTAACGATTGGCTCAATTGAGTTTGACGTTACTGTCGTATGACGGTGGTGATCAGTTGATCCCTTGAGGTCACACCTAAAGAACAATTCCCTAATCATGTAAGTTAATTAATTGTATAGCGATACAGATTAATTAATTCCTTAAATTGAACTAAGTTTATATTGCAAGTGAGAATTATATCTTATTGTAATATGATTAAATAAGATTCATTTTAGTAATTTAATTGTTATATTACTAAGAAAGCATTATGTTTATGAAACATTTGAGATAAGCAAAATTGGTTGATTATAATTACAAATTGTTGTAGATTATATTAACCAAATATGAGATGACCCATTTTATTTACATGTAATTATAAAATATGACTTAAAATGTTAAGTATAATTTATTTGTTATGAAATTGCATTTAAATTAGTTAAATGCACATTTATAAACCAAATTGCATGTTACATGTCACATGTGACACATTGTATGACAATTGACATTTGACAAAGTTAAAATGGACACCTTATTATTAAAGGGGGCCGAAATTATTGTGAGTTTATGTGTTAGTGAGTGTTTTTATTTAATTGTTAAATAGAAACATCATCATAACCTAAAGGTATAGCCTTACATACCTAGTTTATTGTGAAGAACAAAAGAAAAAGGCAACACCCTTCCCCACATAGGTGTGCCGGCTCCATGGGTAGAAAAGAGAGAAATGTTTTCTCTTATTAAGACTCACTTGATCTCATATATGTAGTGCATTAACTTATCTCTCAACTACACTACTTCTCACTCTAAAGTAATAAGCTTAAGAAGCATCAAATATCATATGTTCATAGATTACTAATAATATTACTAAGTGTAGTAATAGAGTGATTAGTAATATTTTAAGGGAGACTACTATATTATACTAGTGTAGTATTTTAGTAGTGATTTAAGAGTTGTCTTGGGTGCAACTTATTGGAGAGTTTCTAATTTAAAATTAGGAGTTCATCCTTTGATTTATAGCTCAAGAACAAGAGTAGGAAGGAGTCCTATCTTGTGCCCAAATCGTTCAAAATCAATGTAAGAAAATTGTTTTTTCTTATCTTTGTAATTTTATGTTATGCATGCATAATGTCCTAATAGTTTAAGATTAAACTATTGTAAATATGATATTAGAAATGTCTAATATTGAGTTTAAGAAACTTACAAGCGGTATTAAGAGCTTTGGTTGTTACATGCATAATTATTTTATAGTTTTTTCGAGTTAATATAACTTAAAGAAAACTAGTAATTTGTGTTTTATAAGATAAAATCACAAAGTCATTTGCATGTCAATATATTCTGGTCTTAATATGATTTTAAGTCATTTGATGATTTATGGAAATTTATATTGCTCAAATATGATTTTTAGTGTTTTTCATTACATTTTAATGAGTAAAATGATGTTTAAAATACTAAAACCTAGTTAGACTTATCTTCTGGCCGTGATGTTTTTACACAATATCACACATGCATTTTACTTACTGTATGTAAAATTTCGTGTGAAGTAGACTTATTTCGTATGATTTATGATTTTTATATGACAAAATGGAATAAATAAAGGTCAAATTGTTAAAAATAGTTCCGCTTTGAATATGACCATGAAATTTTATTATGATGTCACATGAATATTTTAATGTTAGACTGGAAAGTTTGAGACTAATATGATTTGTCTAGATGAACTTTTAATGTAAAAATGGCATAAATAGTGACTTATTTAGCAAATATAGCTAAAATAATATTCATGTCATGAGAAAATTATTCCTGGTTTCTTACATGTCCCAAACTTCATATCTAAAGTTGAAAATTTAATATGATTAATTTTCGCGTGCTTTATGTATTTTATTTGATAAAACCGATAAAGCGCAACCAATTTTTCTCAAAATCGATTCAAAATTTTTAACCATGATTTTTGACATTATGAGTGTCTTGGAAATGTTCCAGAATGTACAAAAATTTAAAATTCAAATTTTGAAATTATTGTAATTAAATTTGGATTTATTTTATTAAAATATGATTTTAAAGTCTAATTATTAGCAATTAAATAACAACAAGTTGAATTATTGTCAAAAATTGAGTGATGACTAATTTTTGAATCCTAAATCAGTTTGGATTATTAACTTGGACTTAAATATGATTTAAGTATTGTTTGGTGATTTTAAAGTATTATTATCACGCGTTTCCGTAAAACCGGGTTATATATATAAACCGTTATTTAGAGCGATTTGACATTTAAAATGAGCATGTTTTATACATATTATTATGCTGCATATTTATTATGAATGTCATATTTTGGTTTATGTAATTTGGAATTATGTAATTTATTCCTTGTATGGCCTTAGTTTTAATCGATATTACCCGGAATGTAAGGGAATATTGATTCGGTTGTAATTTATTGTGATCTCGTATCACTTTTGTTGTATTATTTTATTTTATAAATGTATAATAGGAAATTATTGTAATTTTATTATATATTTAGTAATTTATGTAATACCGGAGTTTCCTAAAGACGGTGTCATTCGAAAAGGAGTTCCGAGAGAGAGACGGTGACCTTGGGAGGCGTGCTTAAGAATTTCAAGGGACCAAAGGAATTGGTTTTCGAATTTGTAATAGATTATATGATTTTCTATTCTAGGAAAGGCCATACTAGGAGTTTTTCTTTTATGCCTGCATTTTATTTAATATGTTTGCATGCATTGCCAAATCGCCATAACATGACATGCATATTTTATCGAGTATTCGACCGTGTCAATTAAAATTATCGATAATTCATCAATTTAGTTCACTTAAACGAGATATATAATAAATTGACATGACCTCTCATAATAAATAATTGAGATCAAGCCTTACCAAATGTAGAATCCATGAATCCCAATTTCGCAAGGAAGTAGGCTCGGCTCACCGGGGTGCTTAACTTGTTACGTTGGGTAAGTGGGGTAATAAATGTTAATATTTGGAAATTTGGATTGAGCTCAACGGAATTATTCGCGACCGTAGCCGCATGTGTTCCGGGCTTAAGATAAATATTAATGTAATATTATCGACCGAGAGTTCTAATGTAGAATCGATTAAAGAGTTGATCCACCGAATTATGTTAATAAGGGATGAATCGGCTTACCGTGCCCAAGTTGGTATGAATTTGGATCTCGGAATCATTTATAATAGTTGGGTAGAGGTCACTATTTAAATGTGAAAACTTGTTTACAAGTATTTAATATTTAAAAATAATAAATGTTGACATTTTCTTCATGTCTAAAAATTTGTAGTTAATATTGTTTATTCGCAATGGCAAATGCTAATTGTTCCACCCCCACCTATGCTCCAACTCTCACGAATGTCTCATGGCTTCGATCCTTTATGGATCGATGCAAGTTAGAAAAGAAAGGCGCTAACTTTGCCGATTAGGATGCGCAACTCCGCTTGGCCGCCTCGGGTGACGACAAGCTTCGTTACCTTACCAAGGCCTCTCCCACCGTACCTAATGAAAGGTCAACCGCCACGCAAGGCGAGCCTATGAGGCTTGCCACAAAGAGTCCTCCGCGATAAAAAACGTTTTGATTTTCTCTATGGAGGCCGATCTCCAAAGGAGTGCCATAAAGATGAGCACGACCTATGAGATCTATGTCAAGCTTGTGACCATGTTTTCACAAGCTCTTAGGATCATACAATATAAGATGGCTTCCGCGTTTTTCGACATGAACCTAAAAGAGGGCCAAATGGTTAGCCCTCATGTACTCAAATTGATTGAGCATGTCGAGACTCTCAAATTTCAAGGGGTTGACATTCCCGAACAACTCGTTATTGATCGAGTACTTCATTCCTTGGGGAAAATCAAGGCATATATGCAGTTTAGGGTAAACTACAATATGCAAAACATGAAAACCTCTCTCCATGAGTTGCACAAAATGCTTGTGCAAGCCGAGAGAGACATGGGGCTAAATGTTAGCACCTCCAAGGATGTCCTCAATATCAATAATAAGAGTAAGGGGAAGTTCAAGAAAAGTGCTAGTAAGGGGAGGATGCCCTCCACCTACAAAGGTAAGGGAAAAGCTATTGAGAATATCTCACCCAAACGTAAGAAAGGTGCATCAACCGAGGACAAGTGTCATTATTGTAATGGCATAGGGCATTGGAAAAGGAATTGCCCTAAATATCTAGGAGATATCAAAGCTGGAAAGATTATTTCAGTTGGTAATTTTTCATCCCTATCATTTATGTTATGATCTCAACTTTGGTATAAGATACGAGTTGTGATTCTTACCCTTTTTTATTGTAATTAGGGCATGTAAGCAAAGATAAAGGCAAGGACAAGAAAGCCTAAGAAGGCTTTTCAAGGGAAGCTAAGGTAGCCACCCATGATTGAAGACCTAAGGAAGCTTAGCCACGAGATTGTCTCCACTTTTGATTGTATTATGGTTGTTTAAAACTCTTATTTCCTTGTTGGACATGGAAGCTTTATTTTCAAGAACAATTTGTTGTAATTGAATATTTGGTGACTTAGTTTTCAACCCAAGTCACTCGGTTTATTGAAACTTTTTAGTTCTAAAACTTGTCATTATACTCAAATTGTACTAATAACATAAATTATATCGACTCAATGTGATCATATTAGTATTTTGATGATTGGATCATTGTAATAAGTTCAAAAGCTAAGAATTCGATTCTCACTTTGAAAGATCAATTATTAAGTCAAAATTGAGTTATTGAACTCAAAGTAGGGAATCTACCAAACCAATTAGCCACACCACTTATAAAGATAGTATTTGACATGAATATTAGTTCATCTCTTTAGCTTATAGAACTAGTCTCTCTCGAAGCTAAGATTCGATGTCTTTACAATAAAGTCTTTAGTAGATCACTTAAGGTCATGTTGTGATACTTCTACCTCCCTCACAAGTATGAGTACAAAAATTGTTTGTGGCTCATAAGGCTATCTTCAAAAGATAGTTGTATTTTTCTAAAGATAGAGTGGGAGAAAATAAGCCACAATGTAAAACTAGTTAGAAACTAGTGAGGAACCCAAAAGAAAATGTTCTTAGGTTAGACTCAAGACTAGTGAGGAGACCAAAAGAAAGCGTTCTTAGGTGAATACTTAGACTAGTGATGAGACCAAGAGAAAATATTCTTGATATAATAAGATTACGATCGATGAAGTGGAAGTACCTAGAAATTTTATAATTCGATTTTCTAACATAAGAGACTTATGAAAATAAATGGAATCGATGCAAAGGAATGATGTATTTGGAGTTGTCCAAAATCATTCTATAGACATGAAAATGTTTAATTTGGAGGTATCCAATTATAGTTGCATGGATAGACATGAAAATGTCTTCAAAAGCTAAGTTAATGCGTAACTATGCTTAGATCCAAATCATCAGTAAAATAACTCATGGTAGACGTGTGCAAGATACACAACAAAACCACATGTCCAAATATGAATTTGGAATAGGATGTGTACATGACGCAAGCCTAAGGTATCTACCTAGAGGTTAAGATGATCTTTTATATTAACTCGAATTGTCGAAAGGTCATGTATAGACATGGAGTTCAGTGGGAGTTAATATCATGTATAGACATGAAGATATGTAGGAGTTAAAATCATGTATAGACATGAAGATAAGTGGGAGTTAAAGTCATGTAAAGACATGAAGTTCAGTGGGAGAAATTGTCTTCCAAGTGAATGACGTATCACTAATTGTGAATGACGTATTCATATTACCTTTTTGAAAGGAGTGGTTGGATTTTAATGTTGGATAAAAAGGGTAACGTGTACACTAAAATCAAAATCTATTGTGGAATAGAAGACTTTAGTTTGGCATTTAGAAAATTGTCTTATATCGATAAGATCCTTAATCTATTTCAACAACTTAAAATAGGTTATTCATGTTGATGAAAGTGGGATCACTATGAAAGGGTCATAGTCATCCACTGAAGCTAAGAGTTGTTGATCACATGAATACTAATGTTTACGACGTTAGTCCAATCATGTATGCCATTACATGCACGAACCTAAGACCATCCCCAAGCAAGGTCATGAGGGAGGTCATGACCTTGTTGGGGTATGATAATCATGGTTTAACAAAATAATTAAGGTGACCTTGTGGTAGAAAAGGTCAGTTTGTGACCTTAGTTGGATCAGACTGCCCCTTAAATTGATCTTACAAGTGTCCAGTTTGTATTGGTTACACTATTAAAATACAAAAAAAAAACACAAAAAAGAGGAAGTATCCTGCTTTTCTAATTTTGTTCCAATATAGCCGTTGATTTCCTCTATCCCAACAGGCAACATGCTCAATTCTTGATTTCTTCAATATCTTTTGTCTATCCTCCAACTTTCCAACTACAAAAACATTACACACACATTAACACTATAATTAATACCACCAAATTTATCCAGTAAAATAAAAATCTACCAATAAATGAAATTATTTAATATTTAAAAGAATCAGTAATTTTTTTCCCCCTATAAATTGAGATTCATTCCCACCACAATTTTTACAGCAAGTTCATTTTTTACTGTAATAATTACAAATAATTACATAATATTATACAAATAATTACAAATTATCCCAACAAATAAAAAAAAAACCCCAAAAAATATTTTACATAATGGATTTAAATAATATTGATTTTTCAAGTTATGATAATGATAATTACACATCATCTCAAGATACTCCAATTAGTGATTTGAATCAAAATACACAAAATTATATTCCTACTTTTACGAAATTAGTATCCGGTAACTCTAACTTTCAAAATTTCGATATTTTTGGAAATCCAATGATATTGTCCCAACTTCCAACGCAAGAATTTATAGGAGAAACCCCTCTTTTTTGTTCAAAAAAAATCAAAGAAACCATCACCGACACAAAAAGATCAATCCAATTCAAAAATGTATGGTTGAAATTGGACCGAGAAAGAGGATGAAGCACTTATGTCCGCTTGGTGTTTATGTAACACCGACTCAATATTTGACAAAAATCAAAGAACGCTCACAAGATTGAATTCGATATACGATTTGTATGAACAATCTTGGGTGGAAAATCAAAATCATAATAAACTTGGGATTAGGAGTGTTCTCGCAATGAAAAGTCGTTTTAAACGACTCATCAATACTCTAGTCAACAAATGGGTTGGGTGCTATAGTCAAGTTCTAAATCGATCACCGGCAAGCGGCACTAACAATGAAGATGACATAGAATTAGCTCAAAAACTGTTTCGTAAAGTGAACGATGTAAACGATTTTCTTGAGTTTAATGTCTTTAATAATGTCATGAGGAAACACCAAAAGTGGAGTTTACAAAAACAACAAATTGGTGTAGGTGGCGACATAAGTACGTCAGGTTAAAAAAGGTCAAGGTCGGAGATGGATTCTAGTCCATTTAGTGTCAATTTATCTCCATCACCTAATTGTAATGTCCAATCCCCGTCTAGTCTTAATGGTGGTGAAGGAGACAAAAACCTCCGACCCGAAGGACGGGAGGCAGCCAAGAAGAAACGGAATGGTAAATCACTTGTGTCCGAGCCTATGTCTACGTCTATGTTTAGTGCAGAGGATCTTTCACGGATTGAAGCAAGTAAGGTCGAAGTGGCCATAAGCTAGCTGAACATAGACAAAGAAGGCTAGAGGCTGATTTGCAAATAGAAAATCTAAAAATTGTAAAAACAAAAACAAAAATGGAGATGGTTTGGCTGAACACATTACTTTCCCGACATGATTTAAACTCGGAAGATGAAGAAATGAAGAAAAAGCTTAAGGAGAAATATATGTCCGACCTTTAAGGCCACTACTCATTTATTATCTACTATAATCATCTTTACGGAATGTGTTTTTTTTATATGTATTTAATTAAAAAAAAGGCTTGGTTTATCTATATTTGCATGTCTTAAATCAACAACAATAAGTAAAAACAATCATTGCAGCAACAGCAAAAAAAACCACAACAGAATCAACATCCACTATATAATTAATCGACCCTAAATCCATAAAAAAATACCTTTACTATCTTCATTGCATGCTGCCTAGTGCCTCCCATAGCAAAATCCAAAAAAATACCTGTCAGATTAATCAATGTGGAACGGTAAATAATAATAATAATAATAATAATAATAATACATCGGTTAATTTTATTAATAACAACAACAACAACAACAATAATAATAATAATAATAATAATAATAATAATAATAATAACAATAATAATAATACTAATAATAATAGCAATAATAATACTACTACTACTAATAATAATAATTAATAATAATTAATAGTAATAATAATAATAATAATAATAATAATTTGAATTGGAGAGCGTTAGAGAGAGGAGAGATAGGCGATTCTAGGGCTTCTCGTGGGCCTGACTTTGCCAGACGGTGACCTCACGTCGCCACTGGCCGCCTTTCCTCGCCGGTGACCTCACGTCGTCGGTGTTGGTGTCTTTCCTGTGGTGATCGTGTTGCGGTCTTCGCTGCGGTCCTGCGCCGTCTTGCTGCCGTCTTCGCTGGTGGCCATTGCGCGTGATTAGGGTTCATCTTCCGTCGTGTCCTTTCTTGCTGGTGGCACTCGTGCGCCTCCTCCTTTCTTCCGTCGTGTTTTCTGCCGGAAGGGTGAGGTTCTCTTCTTCTAGGGGTTGTGCCGCACAACGTAGCAGCAGCCTGCTCTGCCCTTTTTCCGGCCGTCGCCTCAGACCGTCGCCTCCGACAAGGCACACCCTACCTCACGACCGGCTGTGAGTGTGCTTGTGGCTGTACGTATCATGGCAATTTGGTTGCGTCGGCGTCGGTGTTAGCGTTTTGCCATTTGTAGGGGTTGCTGGTTGTGGCGGGTGGTGGTGGTCACGGTGGTGGCTGTTTTGTGGGCTGTGCGGTGGTCGCTGTGTTGGTGGCTGGGTTTCTTGCCGTGCACGTGAGCCGTAGCCATGCACGTGGATTGTGTCATGGGTGTTCCTTTTATATAGTAGGTTTTATTTTCTTTTTCTTTTTCTTTATCATGCCTGTTTTGGTACGATTTCCTTGTCCTTTTTCTTGTATTCATGGGTGTCCGAATGGCGGTGGTAGGGGCCTTACTAAGGCCGCCTGGCAAAAGCATTTTCAGGATCGACATTGTATTGACGGTGCTATGGGTCTTACGCGTCAAACTCTTACTGATAGTCTGATGGTTTTCTCTAATGCCGAGATTACTCTAAAGCGGATGGGGCTTTGGTTGTGTGGGGAGTGCTTTAAAACCCATACCTTTCGCTCTAGATGTCGGCATAGTCGGGGTGATATTGTTGCGCCTCCGGATTGTGGCGATGGTATCGTTAGCTTTATTATTCATGGTATCCCTAGACCTCCGGCTCCGTCTCCCTCGGTTCTTTCTTCTGATGATGGGGTTGAGCTTGTTCAGTGGTCTGTGTCTTCGCTTGATTGTTTATTATCTTTGGACCTTCGCACCGTGAAATCTATTCCTCCTAAGTGTCGGCTTGGGTTTGCTCGGGTTTTGAAGGGGGTTTTGGATGATGTGGCTGACTCTCCTGGTGACCTTTCCTGCTGGGTTCGTATGCTTGTGTTGCCTCTTTGTCTGCTTAAGACCTTCGCTCTTCGGAGTAATCTTGAGTGTAGGACTGCTATTAGGCGTCAGCGTCAGGAGTAGAGTATTACCAGAGCTATTCTCGCTTGGGGGGTGCCTGGAGGTGGTTTGCAGCTTTTGCGGGAGTGTTTGAATGAGGTTCCTCCCTCGTTTCATGTGGAGGAGGATATGGATTTGAGTGAGCTTAATCTCCGCCAATGTCGGCGGAAGATTTGTGATGACCACTATACTGCTGCTGTTAGGGTGCTTTCTTCCTCTGGCGTCGCCCCCTACTCTGATGCCACTCTTGGGGCTTTGCGAGAGAAGCACCCGGCCGCCCCATCTCCTTCCTTGCCTCCTTTTCCTATGGATCATCATTCTCTTGTTGCCTCTTCGGCTGTGGTTTTAGATATGATTCGTAGTTTCCCGCGTGACACTTCTTGTGGGAGGGATGGGTTTCGTGCCCAACACCTTATAGACTGCTTGAGTGTCGCTGCTGTGGCTATCTCTGATGATCTGATCGCTTCTATTACTAGGGTGGTCAATCTTTTTCTTGAGGGTAGATGTCCACTAACTCTTGGTGAGTACATTGCCAGTGCTCCGCTCACGCCGCTTGTTAAACCTGGTGGTGGTGTTCGTCCTATTGCTGTTGGCACTGTCTGGAGACGTCTTGTTTCTAAGGTAGGTGCTTGTTTGGTTGGTCCTTCTTTGTGTTCTTATTTTGCTGGTCTTCAGTTTGGGGTTGGGGTATCCGTTGGAGGAGAGGCTGTCTTGCATGCCTTGAATCGGTTCATTGAGGCTCGTGGTGGGGATGTGGGGCTTTCTATGTTGCTGGTTGATTTCCAGAATGCTTTCAACCTTGTTGATCGTGTTACCATGCTTCTGGAAGTTCGCCGTCGTTGCCCGATTCTTTCCCGTTGGGTGGAGTTCTGTTACTCTCGTCCTGCCCGTCTTTTTTATGGGGAACATTGTTTGTGGTCTTGTCAGGGAGTCCAGTGACAACACCAAATTGTGTTGTGTCTAGTAGTATTTATTAGGGTCATTTGTTTTACTTTTTACGGGTCATTAGCGTTATTTTATGTTAACCTTAGTTTTTGTAATAATATTGTTATTTAGTAATTTTAGTCATTTTTGAGAGTCAAAGCCAGAAGTCAACGAAAGTCAAACCCAAAACCCGAGGCCCAAAAACCCGGAAATTGGAGTGGGCTAGAAGTGAATCATCAAGGCAAGAAGATCAAACCCAATGGGTCAATGGAAGTCAAGGCGGGGTCAAAAATCCAAGGGTCAACGAAAGTCAAGAAGGAAAAGCAAAGGGGAGACTGGCAGTACGAGACGCTGCCAGCGTCGTAGGACGCTGCCAGCGTCCAAGTCTCAGCGCGATTGTTCTTCATTTCTCCGTCTTGTCTTTTGAAAGCCCACCTTTCAAGGCCCCTAGGTTTGCGGACCAAGGGTATATAAGAAGAAAACTGAAGAAAGAGAAAGAACAACTTAGCATACAACATTGAACAACACATTTTTCCTTAGAATTCTCTCTAGTTTGTTCTTCATTTTGGCTCTTGTAATTGGTTTGAACTTAAACATGGGTTGTAATATAAGGATTAAGGGTAGCTAATTTCTTCATTACTTGGTGTAATTTGAACAAGTTCACACCTTTGGCATTGTATGACTCTCTAATCCTCTTCTTCCTTATTTAATATAATTTGTTTGTGTTAATCTTTTATGTTGAGTGGATGAATGTTTGGTTTGACTAGCTTGACATTTTATTTGCTTAATGAATGCTTGTTCTTGGTAGGAATTGTCACCCTATACTTGAATGTGTGAAGTAAACTTGAAAGTCTTCAACTTTGGTTTAAAGTTAGAGTCTTTTGGGTGATAAATTGTATGTTGTGTGATTTTTACATGGTTTAGTGTTGAATTGCATGATTCTAGCTTAATCCTTTGGTTTAATACTTAAAGCTTACTCCTTTGATTATACTTATGTTTTAATAAGTGTTGATTAAGTTGTAAGGGGTCAATCTTGGGTGGTTTAATTCATGTTGACTATTTCTTAGGAGGTAGTATTAGATAAATAGGAGGAGAGGTATAAAGGAGTCATCTTTGCTAATTGTTGTGTTGCTTGGGATAATTACACTAAGTATTTTCTCTCATATTTGATTAATTGCATAGAAGGTGTTTGTGCAAGTGTCTAGACTAGAATTTCATGTTTCAAGTTAACTCATCTTCTTACCCAAATTCCCCCATCTATGTTTTCCTACATGTTTACCCATTGTGAATATCATAGTTTGTAATTAATTTTAGTCTTTGTTTTAATTAGTGTCTTAATTAGTAATTAGTACCTTAATTTGTGACTAGAGTAATTAGTTTTGTTAATTGGCATTTTGCAAGAGTCTAGATTAGTTTAATTTAGCTAATACCGTCTTCTCTTGGGTTCGACCCTATTCTTACAATTTTACTACCTGATTTTAGATAGTTTATGTTGGTCTAGGAGTATAAATTGTTATTTGATTTGAGCTAATTAGCGGGATTAGCGACACCGTTAAAAAGCCTCGTCAAATTTGGCGCCGTTGCCGGGGAAGGCAATATAGCTAAATTTCAAATTGAAACTCTTGTTAGTGTCATAATTTGTTTAGATTGTTTTTCAAATATTTCTTTTTGTATTGTTTATAGGTTACTTTGTGTTGAAGTTACTAATTTGTGTTGTTGAGTTGTTTTTAAAAGTTTATGCCTAGGTCACAAGAGGGACTTGGTGACCAAGATATTGATCCATCCTCAAGTAGCATATCAAATTGGTTATTTTCGAATCCCCTTTATAGGAGACCTTTTTGGAGGGAGCCTAGTGAAGAGGAGTTGGAGAATAATATTTTTCAAGAACAACCGGAGCAAGTATTTGAGTCACCACCGAGGATACCATCTCCATTGAACGTCCTTTACCCACCCAATATGGAGGATAATAGGACAATTGGTGAAATTCGGGCAAGGAACTATGAGGAGCAACCACTTTGTATTGCATATCCTCCCATGGGGGATGTGAACTTTGAGCTCAAGGGTTTCTTTGTCCATAACTTACCTAGATTCCATGGCATGGTGGGGAATGACCCAAATAGACACTTGGCCGAATTCCATATGATTTGCCAAGGTGCTATTCCCCAAGGAGTGACCGAAGACCAATTCAAGCTAAGGGCATTTCCGTTTTCTCTACAAGATGCCGCAAAGGAATGGCTCTTTTGTCTTCCGGCCCACTCCGTTACCACTTGGGTGGGCTTGAAGAAGAAGTTTCTTGAAAAATATTACCCGGATTCAAGACACAATCACTCAAAGAAGCTCATCACTACCATTGAGCAAGACATGGGGGAGACCCTTTATGACTATTGGGAGCGTTTCAAAAGTCTTGTGGCAAGATGCCCATACCATGGGATGTCGGGAGACGATTTGTTGGCGGCTTTCAATGAAGGGTTGTGCCAAAATGACCAAAGGATGATCATTGCCGCCACCGGAGGTGGAATTGATACACTTAATGTGCCTGAGGCCAACAATATTATTGAGAAGTTGGCGATGAACACAAGAAGCTACGGAAGGAAGAATGAAATGGGAGGAAGCTCTAGGAATGTATCTTCCATGGAAGATCCTTATGCCTCTCAAAATCACAAGATCATGCAAGAAATGGGTGAGCTTAAAAGCATGGTGTCCAACTTGGTTGTTAACAAAGGTAGCTCATTTTCTCAACACCCCGAACCACTTGAATGTTCATATTGTGGAGGTGACCATGCTACCAATACATGTTACATCATGATTGAACAAGGAGCCACTATGGAGAGCGTCAATGCTATGGGGTATGGGTGATGGGGGAATGTACAACCAAGTGGGAAACCGTGATCTTTTGGGGTGGGGAGGTGACAAGTCGAAGAGCTTTGAAAATGGTCAATTCAATCACTTGAGAGCCCAAAATCCCACCCAAAACCGGAACTCTAATTTCCAACAAAATCCCCAAAGAAATTACAACAATCCAAGACCCAACAATTCAAATTTCCCAAGTAACTCTCAATCTCAAAGACAACCAAACCAAGGCCCCATTCAAGGGAATTCTTCTTCTCAAGGGAACTTGAGTGACATCTTGCAAACACTCCTTGCCAATCAAGAGAAAGATAGGGAGAAGGCAAGGAGGGATAGAGAGGAGGCAAGGAAGGATAGGGAGGCTAACAACCTTAGGGTGAGAAACTTGGAAACCCAACTATCCCAAATGGCCTCAAATATGTCAAAATCCCAAGCCTCAAGCTCCACAAGATTCCCATCTCAAACCATTCCCCCACCCTCCACCTAGGGAAAATGCTAGTGCCATGACCTTGAGGGGAGGCAAAGAGTTGGAGGTACACCCCCTTGGAAAAGGCAAAGAAAAGATGAAGAATCTTGAGATGGAAACCTTAGAGATTGAAGACCAAGGAGAATTGGTGGTTGGTCATGAAGAGCTATCGAAGAATGGGAAAGAGACATCCATAAGCAAGGACCCCAAGGGAGACACTTCAAAGAAGGGCAAAGACATTATTGAGGATGACGAAGTAGAGGAATATATACCGGAAGTCCCATTTCCTAGGGCTTTGATAAGCACAAGGAAGTATGCCAAGAAGAATGACTTATATGAAACTTTTCGGAAATGTGAGGTAAACATTCCTCTTCTTAATTTGTTGAATAGTGTCCCTAGGTATGCAAAGTTCTTGAAAGAACTTTGTACACCTAAGAGAAATCCCAAGAAAGGAACCCATAAGGTTAGGGTGAGTGAACATGTTTCGGCAATTTTCAAGCAAAATTTACCAAAGAAATGTGGAGACCCGGGCATGTTCACCATCCCTTGCACTATTATAGGGCAAAGTTTCAAACGTGCCATGTTAGACCTTGGAGCTTCTATAAACGTCATGCCCCTATCTATCTATGAGACCCTAGGCTTAGGACCTTTGTCTAAGACCGGGGTGGTTATTCAATTAGTCGATAGGTCTAGTGTCTATCCCAAGGGCATGGTAGAGGATGTGCTAGTGGAGGTGGATAACCTTGTCTTCCCGGCGGATTTCTACGTCTTAGACATGGAATCTAGCTCTAGTGCCACCCCTCTCCTTCTTAGTAGGCCGTTTATGAAAACTTCAAATACCAAGATCGATGTTTCAAACGGGTGTTTGACGATGGAGTTTGAAGGGAAAAGATTAACTTACAATATATATGACTCCATGCGACACCCGAGTGACCATCAATCTTGTTTCTTCTTGGATATCTTTGAGCCATTAGTGAATCAAATGTACAAACTTTGTGATAGAGACCCACTCGAGGTAGCTTTAACTAACGACATGGAAGAGGAAGGTTTGCGTTTGTTGTTGGCCGTTGATGTGCAGGATCGTCTCGAAGACTTGGAAAGAGAAGAGCCCCTAGAGACATATGAGGAACTCAATATCATTGACATGCTGAAAACAGGGCACGACAGTGGAAAACGCTGCCAGCGTCGTACGACGCTGCCAGCGTCCTGCTCTGGCAAACCTGACCGAGTTATTTGCTTTAAGTATTCCACTCCACAAGCCCCTCCCTTCCATTATCCAACCCCCAAAGGTCGAGTTGAAGACCCTCCCAAGCCATTTGAAGTACATCTTTCTAGGGGACAACAATACCCTACCACTTATCATTTCAAGCATGCTCACCGAAGACCAAGAAGACAAATTGGTAGCACTACTTCAAAAGCATAAGGAAACATTTCGGTGGAGTATCGCGGATCTCAAGGGGATAAGTCCGGTGACGTGCATGCACAAAATAAGGCTTGAGGTGGACGCCAAACCGGTCCGACAACCCCAAAGGCGGCTCAATCCACACATGGCGGAGGTAGTGCAAGAAGAGGTAATAAAGCTATTGCAAATGGGCATCATTTTCCCCATTTCCGTCTCCCGTTGGGTTAGCCCAACGCAAGTCGTACCCAAAAAGGGGGGAGTGACGGTAGTCAAGAATGCACAAGGAGATTTGGTCTCCACCCGACCACAAACCGGTTGGAGGGTGTGTATTGACTACCGCCGCTTGAATGCGGTTACATTGAAAGACCATTTCCCGCTACCATTTATTGATCAAATGTTAGAAAGACTAGCGGGAAAAGCTTTCTATTGTTTCCTTGACGGGTACTCGGGGTATTTTCAAATCCCAATCGCACCCGAGGAGCAAGTCAAGACCACATTCACGTGCCCATTCGGTACATTTGCCTATCGCCGTATGCCCTTTGGTTTATGTAATGCACCGGGAACTTTTCAACGGTGCATGTTGAGTATTTTCTCCGACTATGTAGAAAGGATCATAGAAGTATTCATGGATGATTTCACCGTCCATGGGGACTCCTATAATGCATGTCTAAAACACCTTACTCTTGTCTTAGAGCGATGCCAAGAGTCCCATCTCATTTTAAACTCCGAAAAATGTCATTTCATGGTAACTAGTGGCATCATTTTAGGACATGTAGTGTCGGAAAGGGGGGTTGAGGTGGATAAGCCTAAGGTTGACATCATCAAAACCTTACCTTATCCCTCTAACACCCGAGACATTAGGTCTTTTCTCGGACATGCCGGTTTCTACCGGAGATTTATTAAGGACTTTTCCAAGATTGCTAACCCCTTATGTAAGCTTTAGCACAAAGAAGCGGAGTTTGTCTTTGATGCCTCATTTAGGAAAGCTTTCGATGAATTGAAGGAGAGATTGGTCACCGCACCAATTATTCAAGCACCACAATGGGATCTTCCATTTGAGATCATGACCGATGCAAGTGACTACGCATTGGGAGTGGTTTTGGGTCAAAAGAGTGAAAAGGGACCCCATGTGATCCAATATGCATCTACCCTCTTGAATGATGCTCAAAAGAACTATTCTACGACGGAGAAGGAGTTCCTTGGTGTGATTTATGCTCTAGAAAAATTCCGATCTTATCTCTTGGGCACAAAGGTGATCATCTACACCGATCATGCCGCCATTAGATACCTTGTGGCAAAGAAGGATGCAAAGCCAAGGTTGTTGAGGTGGATCCTTCTCCTAAGTGAGTTCGATGTGGAAATAAAAGACAAGAAAGGAGTGAAGAATGTGGTGGCGGATCATTTAAGTCGGCTAAACCATGAAGAAAGACCATCATGCCCTCTTGATGAGGTTGAAGGAGGCCTCCCTCATGAATCACTTTATGCTATGCAAGTGGAGGAACCATGGTATGCTACCATGGTCAACTATTTGGTGACAAAGCGGCTTCCAAGCCATTTCTCTTCTCATCAAAAGAGCAAAGTGAAATCTGATGCAAAGTACTATATGTGGGATGATCCTTACTTGTGGAAGTTTTGCCAAGATCAACTTGTAAGAAGATGTGTGCCCGAAAGTGAGATTCCATCCATCTTACATCATTGTCATGACTATGCTTATGGAGGGCACTTTGGGCCACAAAGAACCGCAAGAAAAGTGCTTGAATGCGGATTCTTTTGGCCAAGCCTCTTCAAAGATGCCCACAAATTTGTAAAAACTTGTAACCGATGTCAAAGGGTGGGGAATTTGACAAAAAGAAATGAGATGCCACAACAACCCCTTCTATATTGTGAAGTTTTTGATGTATGGGGAATTGACTTTATGGGCCCCTTTCCTAACTCCGGTGTTTATTTATACATCCTCTTGGCGGTAGATTATGTGTCAAAATGGGTTGAAGCAATCCCTACCCGCACCGATGATGCAAAGGTAGTAGCCATCTTCATCCAAGAGAACATATTCTCCCGGTTTGGTTTTCCAAGGGCTATCATTAGTGATAGGGGTACCCATTTTTGCAACAAGGTGATTGGAAGCCTTCTCAAGAGGTATGGGGTGAATCATAAAATCTCAACGGCCTATCACCCACAAACAAACGGCCAAGCCGAGCTCTCCAACCGTGAGATAAAAGGAATCCTTGAAAAAACGGTGAATCCGGATAGAAAGGATTGGATCAAGAGGCTAGTTGATACGTTGTGGGCATATAGAACCGCTTTTAAAACCCCCATTGGCATGTCTCTTTTCCGTCTCATCTATGGCAAGGCTTGCCACCTCCCCGTGGAGGTTGAGCACAAAGCCTATTGGGCTATCAAATCTTTCAACCAAAACCAAGATGAGAGCGGTGTGCACCGAAAGCTTCAATTACAAGAACTTGAGGAAATTCGCCAAGATGCATATGAGAACTCCTCCATCTACAAGGAGAAAACAAGGAGATGGCACGGCGGGATGATAAACTGTCGGGTTTTCAAGGAGGGCGATCAAGTTCTTGTGTTTCAAAATCGGTTTAAGCTCTTTCCGGGTAAGTTGAGGTCAAGATGGTTCGTACCTTACACCGTCAAGAAAGTGTTTACCCATGGAGCTATTGAAGTGGAAGGGCCCGGGGATGGAAAGCTCCTCAAGGTGAATGGCCACCGTCTCAAACACTACTTCCAAGGATGTGCCCGGGAGGGGGAAGAAGAGGTCTTGCTTGAAGACCCCGTTTATGAAAGTTGACAAGCTTGGAATCACTAAGTCGAGCCATCGACTCTAAATAAACGGCAAACCGTGTACATACTCTATCCTTGTGAATATTCCTTTGAAGTTTCATTGTTAATTCTTAGCATTTAAGTTGTTTTTAATTAGTTAGACATTGCATCAATCAAACTTTTTTGAAGTTACTAACGGTTTTGTGAAGTTTTGCGAGTTTTCGGCCGCCTCGGGATGCGTGCCACGCGTAAAAAGTTCGGGAATCGATGAAATTTGGATATTGGAGGTTATCATGGGCCATTGGAGTGAAAATGCAAGTTTGAAGGTGTTTGGAACACTTAGCAAAAATTTGGCTAAGTGCAAAAGGGAGACGATCCGGCAGTGCAGGACGCTGCCAGCGTCGTAGGACGCTGCCAGCATCGTAGGACGCTGCCAGCGTCGAATACGGATTTCAGTTCTTCTTTGCACGACTTTATCACAAATCAACCAAATCTTTATACTCGTATTTCTCACGACAAACACCCCAAACCAACCCCAATCCCTCAAAACTTCATCTTTCTCCCTCAAATCTTCACAAACCTTCATCTTAATCATTATTCTACCTTCAATCACCCCAAAATCAACCTCAATCACTCACAATCTCATAAAAACCCTCTTTGAAAACCTAGAATTTTTTTCCTCAAATTCGATTTTCAGGAACTTTGTTGGGTTTTTAAGGGTTTTTGTCGGATTCCCTACCTATTCGTCTAATCATCAAGGAGCTTGAGTCTTGTGGAATCGAAAAGGTATAACCTCATACTCAACTTTTCCATTACTCTTTAAGTTTTTGCTCGAAATTAGGCTTAAATTAGTCTTAGGTTGAGTTCCCCCTTGCCCTTGATTGATTGTGTAGTTTGGATTGGACAAATTTTTCTGAGTGAGGTATAGAAATTCAACAAACACTAAGTTTTTGAGGTGTTAAAATTGTTGCACACCAAGTGTTTGTTGAATTGCTTGAGTGAAAAATTTCTTAAGTGATTGCTTGTTGCTTGTTGTATTGTTTTGTTGTTGAATTTTGCAGAAAAATGGCACCCAAAATCTCCAAAATGTTTGGCAAAGGAAAGAATAAGAGGGCCGCGGTGAGTGAGCCCGACACCGAGGTGGAAGCGGTGTTCATGGGCTATAAAAGGTTGAGTGCTCAATATAAGAGAATATGGGACAAACTAACCACACCCCGACAACAACCACTCGTAGCTACAAAATTCTTTTGCCCAAACACCCTCCATGCCTTGGGCATGTTTGACTTCACAAGGGATTTGCTAGCTAAAGTAGGGCTAGAGGCTTATCTCGAACCGGACTCTTGGGATCAAACCTATAGGAGTTTCGCGTACGAGTTTCTAGCAACCTTGTCCGAGTTGGACGTGCTCGAGGGTGAGGAAAAAGCCTACCGATTCCGTCTAAACCAAACTTGGCATAATGCCCCCATCTCCGAAATCCGTCAAATCCTTAAGATCACCAAAGAACCCGAAGACATTAGATGCCCCAAGGGAAAAATGCACATGATGTGGAGTAGCATTACAAATTGCAACGCCGCATCTAAGGATGCAAAACTTTCCACCATCACCCACCCCGTACTCCTCCTAATCACAAGATTCCTTACCACCATCTTCAACTCCGCGGGAGAGGCCGCTTAAGTGTCGGAGAATATCCGGCTATGTTTGTGGACTATGCTTCCGGAGGGGGTAGGGGTACCGGATTGGGCAGATTTGTTTTTGAGGGCTTGCATTAAACACCGACAAAAATCTACCAAAGCAAGCATCCATCTTGGGGGGGGGGGGTGATTACATTCTTGGTGAGGCACTATGAGGGGGACATTGGTGAGGAGCAAGATGTAAACATTTGTAAGGGTTTGACGAGATACAACCGATTGGGGCTTGAGGAGGTTCATATGTTTAAAACAAGGCCGAGAGCAACCCTTGAAAGGATTTTGGTTGGGAAGTGACGGGCTTAGTTGCATGAAGATGCCTCGACCTCCAAACAACCCCTTACCCAGGAGAGTTTGGGGGTGAGTAGTGAGGAGGCGGCGGTAGAGGAAGTGCCCTTGCAGCCAAGACGGAGGGTAGGGAGAGAGAGAGGTGAGGGAAGTGAGCGAGTGAGCGAGGAGATCGAGATCCTCGCAATTGAGCAAGGACCTTTCCAAACCCCACATTATCAACAACAACAACAACAACAACAACAACAACAACAACAACAACAACAACAACAACAACAACAACAACAACAACAACAACAACAACAACAACAACAACAACAACAACAACAACAACCACCACCATTTCATTCCCAATCATCCTTCCAAAGCCACCAAGACACCGACACCCCTATGTTTGATGCGGAGACTCGTTCTAGCATCCCCATGGAGCCATGGAAACAACAAATGGCTTCCTACTTTGCTAGCACCAACGACGTCTTAAAGCACATCAGTGGAAGGGTGGATTATTTGTATACTTGGCAACAACAACAAGGAGGTAGGCTAGAGTCATTGGATGATTGGCACAATGTAGTGGAAGAAAGAGAGAGGTTGAGAGCGGAGGCCGAGAGGGCTCAACAAGAGGAATGGAGGAGGATGGTAGAAGGGCAAGAGGAAGCCCGCCTTTGGAGGGAACAACAAGATAAAAGGTGGCAAGAGCAACAAGAAATGTGGACAACCCAAAATGCTTGGAGGGGGCAAGCTACGAGCCATTTCCAAGCTCAAAATGAGCGCCACCACACTTATCTTCAAGATTCTTATGAAGATGCGGTGGCCCAAGAGGATGTTTATGGCTTGGCTAGCTCACTCTTTGGTATGTCCATCCAACAAAACCCGAGCTACCCCACTCCTTACACCCAAGAGGTCCTTGATGAAGGCCTAGAACGAAGAAGAAGGGTTAGAGAAGAAAGGGAAAGGAGGAGAAACCGAGGAGGTGCCTTGGGTTCTTCTCATTTCAACAATTGATGAGGTACCCCGTTTTTTCCCCTACAATGAGGACATTGTATGTTCTAAGTGTGGGGGAGAAGATTGTATATAGTTATTTTGTTTTGATGCATTGTATTTTGTTTTGTTTTTATTTTGAGGAAAAAGAAAAAAAAAATAAAAAAGATGAGAAAAAGAAAAGAAAAAAATTTGAAAATCCCGGCTAGGTGAAAACCCAAAAGGGTGGGCACCTAGGCAAAAATTGGGAAGGTGGCCGAGGACGGAATGAAAACCCGAAAGGGCATTCCGGGCAAAATGAAAAATTGAGTTGCGAGCCACCAATCAGAGGAAAGGAAAATGAGGATTTTCAAGAAAAAAAATGAAAAAATGAAAAATGAAAAAAAATTTGAGCATAATACTTTCTATGATGAGGATTTTGGAGGCATAAGAAGGGAGTTATAAGGAGGAATTTGGAAGGAGACTAGTTTAGGATTTCTCATATTTTTATTTTGAGTCACAAATTTGGTTCCAAATTGGTGGATTTCTCTTGGTGGTTGCTTGGTTGTGCAAATTGTGTAGTTTGGAGCCAACCAAGTAACCATGCTATACACTAGTGGAGTAATAAGGGGGTGGTATAAGTAGTGGAGTTGCATGGAGTTTGGTGATGAAGGCCATCTCGCTATGCCTTGGGATAAGGCAAAGATGGTCATACTACATTCTTGGGAGCTATAAGAAGGGAGGAGTTGAGTCGGAATGAGTCGGAGTTGGTGGTGTGTCGAGTCTTGTTTAGAGGGAGTTATAAGTAGGAAGTGGTAAGGGAAGAGTGTTAAAACAACCTTGAGTCATTTTTGTTTTAATAGGTGGTTGTGTTTTAAGGGAGATATAAGAAGGTAGTGGTGAGGGAAGATAGGTCATTACCTTCACATGCTTTTTTTGGACTCGTGTTTATCTTGCTAATCTCGAGTTTTACAAGGGACGAGTAAAGGTCCAAGTGTGGGGGTATTTGACAACACCAAATTGTGTTGTGTCTAGTAGTATTTATTATGGTCATTTGTTTTACTTTTTACGGGTCATTACCGTTATTTTATGTTAACCTTTGTTTTTGTAATAATATTGTTATTTAGTAATTTTAGTCATTTTTGAGAGTCAAACCCGGAAGTCAACGAAAGTCAAACCCGAAACCCGAGACCCAAAAACCCGGAAATTGGAGTGGGCTAGAAGTGAATCATCAAGGCAAGAAAATCAAACCCAATGGGTCAATGGAAGTCAAGGCGGGGCCAAAAATCCAAGGGTCAACGAAAGTCAAGAAGGAAAAGCAAAGGGGAGACTGGCAGTACGAGACGCTGCCAGCGTCGTAGGACGCTGCCAGCGTCCAAGTCTCAGCGCGATTGTTCTTCATTTCTCCGTCTTGTCTTTTGAAAGCCCACCTTTCAAGGCCCCTAGGTTTGCGGACCAAGGGTATATAAGAAGAAAACTTAAGAGAGAGAGAGAACAACTTAACATACAACATTGAACAACACATTTTTCCTTAGAATTCTCTCTAGTTTGTTCTTCATTTTGGCTCTTGTAATTGGTTTGAACTTAAACATGGGTTGTAATATAAGGATTATGGGTAGCTAATTTCTTCATTACTTGGTGTAATTTGAACAAGTTCACACCTTTGGCATTGTATGACTCTCTAATCCTCTTCTTCTTTATTTAATATAATTTGTTTGTGTTAATCTTTTATGTTGAGTGGATGAATGTTTGGTTTGACTAGCTTGACATTTTATTTGCTTAATGAATGCTTATTCTTGGTAGGAATTGTCACCCTATACTTGAATGTGTGAAGTAAACTTGAAAGTCTTCAACTTTGGTTTAAAGTTAGAGTCTTTTGGGTGATAAATTGTATGTTGTGTGATTTTTACATGGTTTAGTGTTGAATTGCATGATTCTAGCTTAATCCTTTGGTTTAATACTTAAAGCTTACTCCTTTGATTATACTTATGTTTTAATAAGTGTTGATTAAGTTGTAAAGGGTCAATCTTGGGTGGTTTAATTCATGTTGACTATTTCTTAGGAGGTAGTATTAGATAAATAGGAGGAGAGGTATAAAGGAGTCATCTTTGCTAATTGTTGTGTTGCTTGGGATAATTACACTAAGTATTTTCTCTCATATTTGATTAATTGCATAGAAGGTGTTTGTGCAAGTGTCTAGACTAGAATTTCATGTTTCAAGTTAACTCATCTTCTTACCCAAATTACCCCATCTATGTTTTTCTACATGTTTACCCATTGTGAATATCATAGTTTGTAATTAATTTTAGTCTTTGTTTTAATTAGAGTCTTAATTAGTAATTAGTACCTTAATTTGTGATTAGAGTAATTAGTTTTGTTAATTGGCATTTTGCAAGAGTCTAGATTAGTTTAATTTAGCTAATACCGTCTTCTCTTGGGTTCGACCCTATTCTTACCATTTTACTACCTTATTTGAGATATTTTATGTTGGTCTAGGAGTATAAATTGTTATTTGATTTGAGCTAATTAGCGGGATTAGCGACACCGTTAAAAAGCCTCGTCATCCAGCAGGGTGATCCTTTGGGCCCCTTGCTTTTCGCTTTGGTTTTGCATCCCTTGGTGTGCAAGATACGAGACTCTTTTGATTTGAGTTTGCAGTCTTGGTACTTGGATGATGGCACCATTGTTGGGGATACTTTGGAGGTGGGGAAGGTGTTGGATTTGATTATGGCAGATGGTCCTCAGTTTGGTCTCCATCTTAATGTCGCTAAGACTGAGGTTTTTTGGCCTACTGAGGATCCCCGGAGTCGACTTCCCGGTGTTTTCCCTCCTTCTATTGCCCGGCCTTTGCGTGGTGTCTCTGTTTTAGGTGGGCCTGTCAGTACTTGCCCTAGTTTTGGCAGTGAGCTTGTAGCGAAGAGAGTGACTAAGACCATCGAGCTTATGGATTTGGTTGCTAGGATTGAGGACCCACAATGTGAGTTGCTTCTGCTTCGAGCTTGTACTGGTATTTCTAAGCTCTACTTTACCCTCCGTACATGTTCGCCGAGAGTCTTTGGGTCTGTTCATCTTCGTTTTGATGCAGCACTTCGTTCTAGCTTGGAACGCATTGCCACCGCGTCTGGCCAGGTTTTAGGGATTGGCAGTGACGCCTTGCCACTTTCCCTTTTTATCTTGGTGGGCTCGGTGTTTATGCTGCCGGGGATGTCTTGTACTATGCTTTTTTGGCGTCCCGTTTGCAGTCTGCCGATTTGCAAGCTAAGTTACTACAGCCTTCTGGTATTGTGGATGCTGGTCCTACTTTTGCTGATGCCTTGCAGGTGTTTTCGGAGACTACAGGTTCTACTTTATTACGTGATCCTAGTGAAATCGCTGCCCCTAAACTTATGAAAAAATTGGCAGATATATATTTTGCGAGGATTGCTGCTACTGAAGAATCTGTTTACTCTTTGACACCGCGTCAGCTTGCATTGTGGAAGTCCCAGCTTGGTGCCCACTCCTATGATTGGTTGCGTGCGGTTCCTATCTCTGGGTTGTGCCAGACTATGAACGGGAGGACTTACCGTAGTGTGCTAGGATATCGTCTGGGTGTTCCTTTATTCGTGGTATCTAGGCCTTGTCCTGCTTGCTCTCGGGTTTTTGCTGATGATATTTATGGGGACCACGCTGTTTCTTGTACTGGCACTTTGGGTGTTAAGCATCGGCATAACCTCGTCCGTGACACCTTATTCGACATCTGTTATAGGTCTGGTATTTCTACGGGTAGGGAGGTGGATATCGGTTTAGTTGACGGACAGGGCGGCTCTCTTCGTCCTGCAGATTTGCTGCTCTATTCTTGGGACATAGGACATGACGTGTGTGTTGATTTGACTGGGTCCTCTCCCTTGACACAGATTGTGATGGCTGATTTTGTGCCGGGACGTGTTGTTACTGATGCTGCGCAGCGCAAGTGTGCTAAGTATAGGGATTTGTGCGGGGCTGCTGGTTACGGTTTCCTACCCTTCTCTTTCTCTTCGCTTGGGGAGTTGGGTTCAGATGCTGTTGACTTGCTTAAGCGGATCCAGAAATTCTCGGTATCTCAGGATGCTGGGGCTCGGGTGGCCGCTTATATCTTTACTAGACTTAGTTTTTCTATAGCTAAGGGGGTGGGGGACCAGATTGTCTCTCGGCTCCCCACCAATTTCTTGTAAACTTTACATTTTATTTTAATGAAAGTTGCGCGCATCTTATAATAATAATAATAATAATAATAAAAAAAATAATAATAATATTAATAATAATAATAATAATAATAATAATAATAATAATAATAATAATAATAATAATAATAATAATAATAATAATAATAATAATAATAATAATAATAAATAATAGATCGGTTAATTTTAATAATAATAATAATAATAATAGAGGTTAATAATAATAATAATAATAGTAATAGATCGGTTATAATAATAATAATTATTATAATTATGATAATAAAATCGGTTAATAATAATAATAATATTGATAATACATCGGTTACTAATAATTATAATTAATAATTAATAGTAATAATAATAATAATAATAATAATAATAATAATAATAATAAATAAATAAATAATAATAATAACAATAATAATAATAATAATAATAATAATAATAATAATAATAATAATTATTATTATTATTATTATTATAATAATAATAATAATAATAATTTGGTTGACGGGCATGGCGGGTTTCTCTATAGCTAAGGGGGTGGGGGCCCAGATTGTCTCTCGACTCCCCACCAACTTCTTGTAAACTTTACATTTTATTTTAATGATAGCTGCCCGCATCTTATAATAAAAAAAAAAAAAAAAAAAATAATAATAATAATAATAATAATTTGGTTGACGGGCATGGCGGGTCTCTTCGTCCTGCGGATTTGCTACTTTATTCCTGGGACCGAGGGCGTGATGTGTGTGTTGATTTGACATGGTCTTCCCCCTTGACTCAGACTGGGATGTCCGATTTTGTGCCGGGACGGGTTGTCGCTGATGCTGCTCAGCGCAAATGTGCTAAGTATGGAGATTTATGCGCGGCTGCTGGCTTTGGTTTCCTACCCTTCTCTTTCTCTTCGCTTGGAGTGCTGGGTTCGGATGCTGTTGACTTGCTCAAGCGGATCCATAAATTCTCGGTATCTCAGGATGTTGGGGTTCGGGTGGCCGCTTATATCTTTACTAGGCTTAGTTTTTCTATAGCTAAAGGGGTGGGGGCCCAGATTGTCTCTCGGCTCCCCACCAACTTCTTGTAAACTTTCCATTTTATTTTAATGAAAGTTAAATGTGCCAGGAGCAGGATGTGTCTTATCATCCAAAGTGCTCCAAAATGGGTCTTACTCACCTTATTTTTGCTGATGATCTTATGGTTTTCACTAGGGGTGACTTGCCTTCTGTTCAGAAGGTCATTGCTATTTTTCACCAGTTTTCTACTTGGTCTGGCCTTAGAGCTAACTTAGATAAAACTGAGGCTTATTTTGGAGGTATATCTGATGAACTTAAGCATCATATTCTGTCTGCCATTGGACTGAGTAAGGGTATGTTCCCTTTTAGATATTTGGGTATGCCTATTCACCAAGCCAGACTGACTCATAGTATGTATGAAAGCCTCACTCTCAAGATCACTTCCCTCCTTCATAAATGTTCTCATAAGAACCTCTCTTATGCTGGGAGAATCCAGATTATTAACTCTATGATTTTTGGATTGGGGAATTTCTGGAGTAGTAGCATCCTCTTGCCTCGGTCTGTCTGTGCTTCTGTCAATAAAGCCTGTAGGCAGTTCCTCTAGGGGTCTTCTGAGAAAGGAAGGAAGATGTGTTTCAAAAGCTGGAGCTCAATTTGTGCCCCCTGGTCTGAAGGAGGTTTCCAAATCAAAGACATCTCTTCCTGGAACAGAGCCACCATGCTTAAGTGGTTATGGCATCTTGATAGAGGGACTGGGTCTGTTTGGTCTTCTTGGATCAGACTCTACTTCACTGTTGAGACTTCTATCTGGGATCTCCATATCAAGTAGTTTCACCCTGAAAGTCTGCGTAGCATTCTGAATGCCATAGACAACTGTGCCACACTCCTTGGTGGGCCTCATGCTGTCAAAACTCTGCTATCTTGTTGTGTTATTAAAGGGAAGTTCTTTGTGGGTAAAGCTTATGAAGCTATTAGACCCAAGTGCACTCCTATGCTAGTTTATAGACTCCTTCAGAAACGTTGCATTCTTCCTAGATAGAGAGTTATACTGCAACTGGCTCTCCAGAGGAAGTTATCCACCATTGATCAGCTTATAACTAGAGGACTGTATCTTCCTTACAGATGCTCACTCTGTCACCAGGCTGCTGAGAGTGCAAGACATCTGTTCTTTCACTGCCATTTCTCATCAGGCCTGCTTTCTGGTGTTGCCCATTGGTCTGGTTTGGGTTCCTCTAGCAATCAACTCAGTGACTTGCTTTCATGGATTCACCATTCCAAAAACAAAAACTGGATGTTTGCTAGCATTGCGGCCATAGAAGGACCTTTGAGGATAAGGCTAGATCGACTAATGCTTTGCTTAGGGAAGTGCAGTACACCGTGAGTGCCACCCTGCTTTGTCAATCTTCAAGCATCAACCAAGAGGAACTTATTGAGGCATTGAACTCATAGGATAGTATCTTGTTTGTTGTTTCTTAGTGGATATGTCTTTGTAAGATAAACTCATGTATTCCTATTTTTTGAAATATATGGGAAATATCATTCTTGCAAAAAAGTAATAATAATAATAATAATAAAGACGAGAATATTACATAGATGAAGATCGGGGTTGAAGATCGGGTTAAAGACAAGAATATTACATAATGATCGGGTTTTGGTGAACTGGATGAATATTATTGTGTTGTAGATCGGGTTGAAGATTTGGTTTTGGGAGATGAAGGATTTGGCATTGAAGGAATGATAAATGAAGGATATGGCATTGAAGGAATGATAAAGGTGTGGGAAAATATCCGTATACTTCCCTTTAAATCATTCAGGATTATAATGAAATTATGATTATATGATTAATAGTCATAAACGAAAATGCATAATAAGCAAGAGATTAGAAATAACCTTTAGTCCTTGCTTTAATGGCCTAAGAACAATATCAAAATGATGATATCTCCTAATCGTAGCACCCACGATAGAATGAGAAATGCCCTTGAATTTGCTAGAATGTTTTGTGAAAAGTTACTGTTAACTTTTTAATTTTGTGATGTGTAGAGATGGAGGCACAAGTGATTTTAGGGTTAAAAGAAAAAAAAAATTTCTTCTCTTCTTCTATTTCACACGGCACCAATGTAGTTATTAGGGGAGATATTTTCTCCTCTAATTAACCACTAATGGACCGAAAATTCCAGAGTGAATCTGGACTTTATTTCGGTTAAATTCGCTTTAATATATAATGTGTATTATTATTATAAATGTCATTTGTGTTGTCATGTATTAATATGTCCATACAACATTTTGTAGTCGATACATTAATACCGGTCTGATAACATCTAATATGACAATCGTATAATATATACGTTAATTATAATTATTCGTATAATTATAATTTGCTAATTCAATATAACATTTTATATTCAATTACGAATTAACATTTTAATTCGCATAAGCTTACATTATATATATGCTAATTAAATACAACAGTTTATATTTAATTACGAATTACTTTTAATTCGTCTCAGCTTATATTATTTAATAGTTATTAAATAATCGTCTTATCATCACATTGACTAACCTTTTAGTCAAATATACTGACTAACCTTTTAGTCATATAATAGGGCATCAATATGATTATTTTCTCAAATAATAACATCTCTCAAACACATCCTCTATGTGTGACTTTTAGGGACCAGTTGATCACCGCCATCTGTATGACAATAACGTCAAACTTATCTAGCAAGCCAACCGTTATTGATGAACGTTAATCAACTGATTATAATATAAAGTATACCCTGTGAACCTACAGAGATTTATTTATGTTATTGCACTAACTGTGGAGGACACTAGCTCCAACAAAAGGATTTTGGTTGATTGGTTTTGTCTGATGATGGAATGAAGAAATGATGAAGACTTGTTCAATTTTGGTTTAAAAATGACAAAATGAATGGTTTGTGAGTTTGACGGAGTATTCCAAGTTTTACATCTTTTTTTTTAAAGATTATTTTGAAAATTTATTTGGATATTTTTTATTTATTTACACAAATTCTCATTTGTGATGGCCACTTTTCGTCAAAAGCTTGTGACGGAGCAAATGTGACCATTTTTATGGAAAATGTAACCACTATATGACTGGTAACATTTTATGGATGATTACTTTTTATCATAAAATGGTTACATTTAGTCCGTCACAAGCTTGTGACCGTCACAAGAGAGACCAACTGATTTATTTATTATTTTTCTTTTTCGAGTGTTGGATTAATTATAGTCGTTAAATCATAATATAGCCGTTGGATCACTTATAGCCGTTGGATCAAATAGAGTCGTTGGATCAAATATAGCCGTTGGATCATAATATAGCCGTTGGACATAAAAAAACTATATATAGACACATATTCTTTAATTCAATTGCTCACACATTTTCAGTCATTCAATCACTCCTCAATTATTTTATTTCTTTCAATTATATATTATATAAAATAACTAACACATTAAAATGTATGGGTCAAGTTCAAATTCTTCAAATTCTTCAAACGACGATATTGTCAAACAAAATAGGCTCTCTGATTACCAATGGGAAGCCGAGATAGATGAAGAAGCTGAGGCTATACAAAACCTTATAAATCAACGTATAAATGAGTATGTAAACAGAAATATACAACAACCTATTCCTCCAATTAGGCGTCGAAGAAGAAACATCGAGAGGAATCGTGAAGAGGGTCATAACCAATTGTACCATGACTACTTTATGGATCCGGTGTACCCTGAGGAGCTATTTCGCCGGAGATTTCGCATGCGTAAGGGTGTATTTATGCGTATAGTTACTGCTTTATCCGCCAACAACCGTTATTTTCAACAACGGGCAGGCGGTAATGGGAGACCTAGTTTCTCACCATTACAAAGATGTACGGTTGCTCTTAGAGTACTTGCATATGGTACATCTACTGATTCAGTTGATGAATATTTGCGTATGAGCGATACATCCATAAGAGACTCTCTTAGGTTGTTCGTCGACGGGGTTATTGATAACTTTGGAACTCAGTATCTACGCAGGCCCACCCCTCAAGATTTAGCAAGGTTGCTACATATGGGGCAGGCTCGTGGATTCCCGGGCATGTTGGGTAGCATTGACTGCATGCACTGGGAGTGGAAAAATTGTCCAACATCATGGGCGGGACAATATTCCGGGAGAAGTGGTAAGCCAACAGTCATTTTGTAAGCTGTCGCATCGTACGATTTATGGATATGGCATGCCTTTTTTGGCACACCAAGTTCCCTCAATGATATTAATGTTCTTCAACGTTCTCCATTATTTAATGAAATTTTAGAAGAATCTGCCCCAACTGTTAATTTTGAAGTGAATGGCAGGGAGTATAACATGGGATATTATCTTGCTGATGGTATATATCCGGGTTTGGCAACATTTGTTAAAACAATTACCGCGCCCCAAATTCAAAAGCATAAGTTTTTTGCAGCTCGACAAGAGAGTTGTCGAAAAGATGTTGAGCGTGCCTTCGGCGTCTTACAAGCTCGATTTGCGTATATCAAACGGCCTTGTCTTCTTTGGGATCGAACCACAATGGGAAAGGTTCTTATGGCTTGTATTATTATGCATAATATGATAGTTGAAGACGAACGAGAAACATATCTTAACTATGAAAACATCATTGCAGAGTTTAAAGAAGATAATCCGACTTCAGCTAATGATGATCAGTATGAGTATCATTGTAGAAGGTCGGCTCAAGATCGATTCATAGAAATTTATGGCGAGATTCGCGATCGTGCCACTCATATTGCTTTGAAAAATGATCTCATCGAGCATATTTGGCAAAATTTTCGTAACTAGATTATGAACGAAATGTATTTTCTTATTGAAGGGTTGTTTAGCTCGTTATTTCTAATTTTGTTGTTTTTTTAATTAGTTTTATGCATTCCGTATTTTGTTTAGCTCTTTGATAGAATAAACTTTGACTTACCATAACTTAGAGCTGGCAAAAGATGACCCGACCCGAAGAACCGACCCGTCTTATCCGAAAACCGACCTGATAGAACCCGTAAATTTGATGAACTGAAACCGACCTGAATCGACCCGAAGGTTAACCGATAAACCGATAGAAGCTGAAATGATATGACCCGAACCGCTTGTGACTCGACCCGACCCGACCCGAAACCTGATTCACCGACAAACCCGACCTGACCCAAACCAAACTGAACCGACCTGTAACCCGTTTTAACCCGATTAATCTCGACCCGACTCATAACCAAATAATCTTTTTTAAGAATTTAAATTCCTTTATAGTTTGTTTTTTTGTTAATAAATTTGATATAAAAAGTTATCGCTCATTTTATTTTTCAAAACAAAATGTAATCTTAAAATAAATATTCAGTTGTAAATTTAGTACGCTATATTCCTAGTTGAAATTATTAATAATTATTTTTCAAGTGATATATGTAGAAAATTTTAAATTAACGTTTTGTGAGGAAAAGAGTGTTTAGTTTTGGCTCCATTGAAAACAATAAAGGGAAGAAAGAGTTATGAGTTATGACCATACAATCCCACCTCGGTTATTAACTATGATATTAAAATCCAAACCTCAAATACACCATTCTGATAGTGCCTATTCAAAATTAAATACGTAGGATCACCGTCAAGATAATAAATAAAATTTATTTCATTTGTAATTCATTTAGTGTCCATAATAAATAAATAAAACTATGAACTACATAAACAACTGCTTAATTTAGACCAAAAACATTATTTTTTGTCCATAATATAGGCGAATCTGACACTGGATATGAACTCATGTCATATACTTATAACCGAGGTCGAGCAACATAAGTGTTCAATGAAATTATACAATCATTAACTTTTATAGTGTTATACTCTTATATTTTACAAATATCTTTTGTATTGAGTTCCTCTAATCCAATATTATAATTCATAAGTTCAAAAGTGATCTTTTAACAGAACGACCCGACCATTGACCCGATTAATTTTCAAATTTTAGACGACAATATAAAATACTCGACCTATCAGTAACCCGAAACCAAACCGGTCTCGACCTGATCAAGCATATTGACCTGATATATCTCGACTCATTGGTCAACCAATCCGAAACTGAACCGACATGTTGTAGTTGTTGACCCGATTAACCTGACCCGTAAGCGACCCAACCCGAACCCGACTCGACCTGAATAAGCAACTTGACCCGACCAAACCCGAGCCCGACATAACCCGAACTGCCTGAACCCGACCCGTAACCGACTTGATTGACCCGATTGCCACCTCTACCATAACTCATGCCTACGTGTATTGTGGTTAAATGGTCGGACTTGGTAGTGTTGTATTCGATTGTGATTTGGAAGTGCGTTGATATTGGTTGTGCGTTGATCATTAAGTGTTCGAAGATTTTGTTGTAGGTCGGGGATGAGCTTCGAGGGTGAAATTCTTTTGAAGGCGGGGAGATTGTAATACCTTTGTTTTAGCCTTGACTCGATCTGGTACCCGGCCGAGTTTGGGCAAACTCGACTCAGTAGGCCGGAGTATGGAGCGTACTCGGTCGAGTTGATCGAGTAGTCCATCGGCCGAGTTGGGTAGTACTCGGTTAAGTATCATAAATACTTGATTGAGTGCGAGTACTAGAGGGGTTTAATCGGTCTTGATTCAATGTCACTCAACCGAGCACCTTAGCACTCGGTCGAGTTTGTCTACTCGCTCAAGTAGATTTTATACTAGACCATATTCGACCGAGGGAACCCGGTTTCCAGCTTTTTCGCGATTTTTCATTATTTATTGCGCAAGTGGTTATATGAGGATAACCTTCTTTCTAATGAGTTAATTCCCTATCTTTTCTCTTCTAATATCCCGATAATCCTTCTTTAACCTCTATTCATCTCTCATAATCCATAATCTTTCGTTGATGAATCTTCCTAATAGATCTTTCTCCTTGGAGTCCGTTCGTTCCTCTTTAGGTAAGCAATTCTTTCTTCTTGTCTTTTGATAATTACTATTATCTTAGAATTTTGGTTATTAAGTAGATTGCTTCTAGTATCAGAATTGTTGCTTTTGGAATGGATTAATGATATTGGATAAATATTAGAGGAGTTAGTAATTATTATTATTATTACTTTGTGTAGACGATGCAAATTTTGTGAAGGAAGAGTTCTAACTTCATCTTTCTTATGCTTGTGGTTGATTCTTGTGCTTGGATGGTTATTGTTGTCGATGTGTACATGATTAATTCATGTGTATTGTGATATGGTTGTGGCATGTTGATGGAGTTTGATTTGAGTTGATATTGTGATGATTGTCATTTATGTTGTTTGGAGGTGATTGTTTATATGTAGTGGTTGCAGGAAACCAGCTCCACAAACTCTGTGAGTCGCTTCTCATGGTTCCCGCCATGGAGAATACAGTGCACCTGGAGATAAGCTGGGTCTGGGGGTGACCTGTTGCGGTATGGCCTATTCTGTCTACGGCGTGCCGTGGATACGGTGGTGTGCTTGTTTATGGCACCATGATTGGTGTTGCAATGTGTTTGTTGATGCCGAATGGTAAGTAGGTGATTGGCAGGTGACGTTTGATTGATGCATGCATGTGGGATCGTGCTAGCGGGCTTGGAGCGGATCACTATCGAGTAATGTTGGGTCGAGTAGTAGTTGATTTGTATTGAGTTGTATTTAATATGTTTTTGGGCAAGTCTCGAGTTGTATTTAACTATTTATTTCATTTTAATCAATAATTCAAGTTGTTTTGAGATTGCGGTTTAATATGTATTACATCGGGAAACTGAGGCCGTATCGTAGCACTCCAACCTCACCGGGAAGGTCTTGCTTAAAGGCTCGCAGGTGAATGGGTGAGTGAGAGGACTTCATTTTTACGCAGGAATAGGATTAGAGTAGTATGTATCGTTTAGAAATAGAAAACCTCCTTATTTTGTACCCTCTTTTGAAGTTATATAATTAGTTTCATTTAACTTCTTTAATTTGGTTCAAGACCTAATCTTTTGTTATTGGATCTAAAGTTCTCTACTTATTCGGGCCTCCCTTCATATTTTGGTACAATTTTCTTTGCACCCTCTCTTTCATTATTGTTCTAAATTTTACTCTTCATATTCACTCATTTCTTCCCCTTTCCTTTTTCGCACAGGAATTAAAGAAATGAATTTGGACCATACAAATTACATTACCCCCACATACAAATGAATATGGACCACAGAAAATACATAACCCCACATCCTTAAAGGGAAAGAGGGAAGAAAACACGACTTACCTAATAAGAAAAGAGGGAAGAAATGAGCGAATAGGAGGGAGTATCATTTATTGTTTTAATAGTTTTAGTATTAATTCTATTTAAAAGTTTATCTTTATTAAATCATGTTTATCTTACATTTAGTGTTAGTGGGTACCTTAGTTAATATACTTTCAAGCATGTTTAGTTATTACATGATTTCTAGGATCACAAATTTGTGGGGGATTTTGAATGATGTTTTAGAGGTTGGTTTGATTGTTAAATTTTGGGTAATGTCGTGTTGTTATTGCCTCCAATTAAGTTTAATACACTCGAAGTGTTTATTTATTTGCTTGTGTGCTTTTACATCCAGCTAATCTATTATAAGGACCGACCTTTAAATCGAGAGACTAGGTTGGACCATAGAATAGCATAAACTTGGTAGGGAAGATTAGTAAATAGCGAGAACTATCCATCTTTAGTTTATGACGGATGGTGTCCGTCTTCAGTGAGACGAGCTGATATGCTAAGACCATGCCCAAGCAAGGTCAATTGCCAGGTCATGACCTTGCTTGGTCATGCTAATTACCTAATTAAGCAAAATTAAGTTGTGACCTTATTTTGCTAATTTGTGACATTTGTCATAGAAGGTCAATTTGTGACCTTTGGTGAAGCAAATTGATCACATTTGTGACCTTTATGTGTACACTTCCTATTGCTAAACAAAAAAAAAAGTGGGGTAGAGAATGTGGGAAATGATTAGGAATGATGTGAAATGGAAAATAATTGGGCTGATGACCTAGGTCGTGACCTTCTGATTGTGAAGGTGAAAGTAGGTCAAGGTTAATACAGTGAAATTAAAAGTAAAACCGGGTCGCGACCTAATTAGCGCAACCTCTGCTCGGGGATGGTCTAATTGTATGGCATTAGCAGGTTAATCATAGCTCTTGTTGCATGATCAATCAACGGAATTGCTCTTTCTTCAAGACCCTCCTTCAATTCCGGTGACACATGTGGTTCTAATAGTCAATCATTGCAGTT
Organism: Heliosperma pusillum; assembly: GCA_022085475.1. Classification (NCBI taxonomy): domain Eukaryota; kingdom Viridiplantae; phylum Streptophyta; class Magnoliopsida; order Caryophyllales; family Caryophyllaceae; genus Heliosperma; species Heliosperma pusillum. The sequence goes on along the minus strand of JAIUZE010045770.1, from coordinate 14,048 downwards.
GCTGCCCTACTATTGGTATTATGCTAAAACAAGACTAATGAATACAGGATTAGTTGCCCTACTTGGTCTTATTAGCTGAACTTATTCCGCAAATCACTTGTTGTACCTTTAGCAATTACCATATTAGTTTAGGCCACCAAGACAAAATCATTATACAACCTTAGTTATTATAGGGTTGATCCCATAAACTAAACTCATTCACCACACATTTTACTAATGTCACTCAAATTGTGAGAGCTGAATAGTATGACATTCATATATTAAGTTTATATTTGAGTAACGTTAAACAAAACGATTATGGCGTTATTATCGCCCACTCTTAAATATGAAGTTACTAAGTAATGTTTACCCTTGTATTTACTATATAATGTTTTCGTTTTTGTTAAAATCATTGACTAGTGGGTAGTGACAATAATTATAATTATTAAAACTATAATTTTTTTTAAATCGGTAGTTTTTCAAATCTAAAAAATATACTCTGCACAACTGTACATTTTTTTTATAATCTCAGGAAAAATTGGGTTGGACATAGCCCGATCGTTGGGTCCGAAATTTGGCCCGCCTCGCCTCAAAATAAGTCCTAAATTTGAGGGATGATAATGTCACTCAAATGCAAGATTATTATGGGAATATCTTACTATTCACTCTCTAACAATTTTAGTGGTATTAACAAAAAAAAGTTGTGCCATTAACGACCTAAATTTAAGGTCGACTTCTTACTAATCCTAAATTTGGCCTATGTAAGTTTGTAATAAAATAAACCGATGACCCCTCCAGTACTCCACTCCACACCAGTACACCACACACTACTTATATTTTTTCATATTATATTTTCCTTTGATGCAACTAGAAATAAACTACTCCGTATAAGTTATTTGGATAAAAGATGGTGGATTGGTCAACCAGAAAGATACATAAAAGTGTTTAAAGAATCAATCAATTAAGTAGGATGATTTTAACTTAAACCGCAAAACTACTAAAAAAAGGGACTTGCAATCAACAATTAGTTGGTTGAGTAGCACAGTTCCACCAACTAATTTAACTACTCCATCACACCTCTCTACATTCTATTCCTCCATCATTTCCTCTTATTACTCAACACCAAACTCAAATCAATCTTTACTTATTATACCTTCTAAATTAAGGGTATATGTCATTAATTAAGTCCTAACAATATATATATACCATATATCCCACGTTTTTAGGTTGCTTACTATAGCCTTTTAAGGCATTGCTATACTACTTTTAAGTCACATTATTCACTTTAGTGCATAGGAATATTTGTGAATTGAAGTAGTTTTATAGTGGCCAAAACCCAAAAGACATGAAGCAAAGGAGTGAAAGATGGACGGTTCATCGGTTAGGCTTCGGCTGTGCTTCCGGGTCAAGTGGAGCTGTTGATGATGCCTCAGGTAATCCCAGCTATGACACTCAAACATCTATGAAACAATGCTCCCTTGTATGTCATATATTGTAGAGTATTTGATAAACAAAAAAAATCTATTGTCCGCCGGGAAAACCGTTCTGCTTACACTTAAAAGGACGATAATGTTTAAATGAACTACACGTCTACACAAGTACATAGTGGTGATAATTGACTGATATTTTGCTTTGTTTTCTTTTCTAAGGTACACAAGACAACAAGCAAAATGATATATGTGTCATCAAGAAAACAAAACACTCTCTAAGATTCAGGCTTCCTAATGCTAACCTATACCATGGATTTCGAAGATTTATTATAAGTCTCAAGCGTGTTTCACGAATATTTGGTAAGTGAAATTGACCTAATTATCTTATACAGTTATACTCCCTCCATTTATAACCAAAAAGAAAGATACTACTTCACTATTGACACTTTTTATGACGAAGATAATATATACGGATGTTTTTACACCCCTCCAAGCAAAGGTGGCAAATGGGTCAAGTCGTTTTGGGTCTGTCACATGTGCACTTCGTTTTGGGTCGGCTCGGACCGAGTTATTTCAGGTTTCGGATGTCTTGTCGTGTTACTTCGGACCAGGTCATTTCGGATCGGCTCGTTTTTTGTCGAGTCTATGATTAAAACACTTTAATTAGTACTAAGGTGACTAACTAAGAGTATTATCTTACAAACTTAGTTATTTATTATAGATCGTTGCAATCAATGAACCTATATTATGATGTAAATAACATCAACATGACCTTAATACCTGTACTTTCGGGTCTTTGGGTCAATTCAGTTCATTTCGGATCGCATCAATAACACATAGGGTGGTTTTGGGTGGCCGGGGTCAGATCAACATTGGGTCAATCATAGTTTGGGTTGGTTATGGGTTTTGTCGGGCAAACCCGGATCAGGCAATTTCGGTCAGTCTTATTGGGCCGGGTAAGCTTTCCCATATCTACTCCCAAGTAATATACTTCTCTTTTTATAAGGCATTCTCACGTACATCTCGAGACACTTATTACTTTCATTTTACGCTCATGCGCGCAAAACAATCATTCCCTAATTAGCTTATAAAAACCGATATTATAAAATGTACACTCATGCAAAAACTCCTTTTTAAGGAGTTTAATGTCGTAATTTTTAATACTTTTGACTAATATATTTTCGCTATAAGTAAAACTAAGGGAAAAAAACTCTTTCTAAGGTCTTGGTTGTTTATTTTAGGGACCTACGGTATAGCATGATTAAATTTCGTCTAAGTTAATAATTTCTTCTTGATGCCTGATTATAGTAAAGTCGGAGTCCTAAAGCGTGAAATTTCTAGTAGTTTAAAAAAAAGAGGTTGATTCTTAAAAAGTTCTTATTAGGATGAAGCTCCGTAGAGATTCAGCGACACCAGGTTTCGCTATCTCATTTTCCTTTCGGGATATAAGGTCTGTATTATAGCAGTTGCATTCTTGAAAATTTACAGTGTACAAGATTGAAATGAATGATGAAGAGGAGAACGACGAGGGTGAAGGCGATATGGAAATCGGCTACCCAACGGACGTAAAGCATTTAACGCACATTGGATGGGATGGTTCAACGACGGTGTCGAAACCGGGCAAACAATGGGAGAATCTAACGTCTTCAGAGATCATCTCTTTTCCATCTATTTCACTTAAACAGTTCGAGCTTGCAATGGCAGAACAAGCTGCTGCGGCTGTAAATAAGAATGCTTGATGCAACATCTCATTTGTTTGTTGTAAACATAGACTTTATTGTATGCACTCAACAACTTTTTTTAACTTTTTGGATGGATTGACGTGGGATTAACACAAATTAATTCTCTTGTTGTTATGGGTGAATGTTTAATTAGTTTACCTTACAAAATGGGAGCTATTTTTTTCTCTTCAATTTGATCGACTATATCGGAGCGTAGCTCAAATCATAACATTGCTTAGACATTATTTGAACGAGATGAAGGTTGTAAATAAAATTGAAAAAGCTCTTGTATTTTTTAGTGTGCCAATGCTAAGAGAAAATAAAGTACTCCTATTTGTACTTGGTAATTTTACATAATATAAACGGATCTTTTGAAGGTAACTTCATGATTAATTTAAAGCTCTCTTCTTTTCTCGACTGGAATTTTCTCGATTGAACCGAACTTAATGAATATGAACTAAACTGAAATGAATTTAATAAACCTGACTTGAACTGAGCAGATCTGAACTTAACTGAATTCAACAGAGCTGAAATAATTCAACAGATCTCGACGGTTGCTGTTTCTTCAGAATCTGTTTTCTCTTTGACACCGCGTCAACTTGCGTTGTGAAAGTCTCAACAAGGTGCCCACGCCTCTGATTGGTTGCGTGCGGTTCCTATCTCTGGGTTGGGTCAGACGATGAACAGGAGAACTTACCGTAGTGTGCTGGGGTATCGACTGGGTGTTCCGTTATTCACGGTATCTAGGCTTTGTCCTGCTTGCTCTCGGGTTTTGCTGATGATGTGTATGGGGACCACGTTGTTTCTTGTACTGGTACTGTGGGAGTTAAGCATCGACATAACCTCGTTCGTGACACCTTATTCGACATATGCTATAGGTCTGGTATTTCTACGGGTAAGGAGGTTGATATCGGTTTGGTTGACGGGCATGACGGATCTCTTCGTCCTGCGGATTTGCTACTTTATTCCTGGGACAGAGGGCGTGATGTGTGTGTTGATTTGACAGGGTCTTCCCCCTTGGCTATGGTTTCCTACCCTTCTCTTTCTCTTCGCTTGGAGAGCTGGGCTCGGATGCTGTTGACTTGCTCAAGCGGATCCAGAAATTCTCGGTATCTTAGGATGCTGGGGCTCGGGTAGCCGCTAATATCTTTACTATGCTTTGTTTTTCTATAGATAAGGGGGTGGGGGCCCAGATTGTCTCTCGGCTCCCCACCAACTTCTTGTAAACTTTACATTTTATTTTAATAAAAGCTGCGCGCATCTTATAATAATAATAATAATAATAATAATAATAATAATAATAATAATAATAATAATAATAATAATAATAATAATAATAATAATAATAATTTTAATAATAATAATAATTTTAATAATAATAATAATAATAATAATAATAATAATAATAATAATAATAATAATAATAATAATAATAATAATAATAATAATAATAATAATAATAATAATAATTGAGAGGAGCGTTAGGCGATTAGGCGATTAGGAGCGTTAGGCGATTAGGGCTCTTGTCTGCCTGCCTTGCTGCGGCCGTCGTGGTTGTCTCACCACACAATATTCCGGCCAGGCCAATCCTGTCGTCGGCGTTTGTGGTGGTTGCCGGTTTGATAGGGCGGGAGAGATGGGTGGGTTTTGCCCGTAACAAGAATTCGTCGAACGCTACTGCCAAAGAGGGCCACCTCGCGGACCACCCTATCCATCCCTGCCACCCAGACCTCACGTCGCCGGCCAGGGTGGTTTTGCTCGTGGCTTTTTGGCGTTGGTGGTTTCTTGTCCTTGGCATTGCGGGTGTTCCTGTTTTGCGAGCGTCGGCGGCGGTGTCTCTGTCTTCCTCCATTCTTGGCCTGCGTGTGGGACCTTTGTGTGGGGTTGCTGTCGGAGATTCGCCATCGGTGGGTGGATAGTTCTGTGCCGCCACAATTAGGGTTTGTTTTTGTTACTTATTTTTGGTTTTGTGCGTTTTTTTTTTTCTCTTTTTGGTGGTTGGTGGGGCTGCTGTTTCATGCCGGTGGGGCCGCCTCTCCGGTGGTGTTGATCCGGTGGAGCCTTTCGGTGGTGTGGGTCAGGTGGTAGCGCGGTGTATGTGCCTTCGGTGGTGTATGTGCCTTCAGTGGGTATGTGCTGCCGCATGGATACATGCACGTGAGTTTTGTTATTTGTTTTTGTTTTAGTCTGTGGCTTGTGCCTTGTCAGTTTCTTTGTCATGCCTGCTTTAGTCCGGTTCCATTGTCCTTTCTCGTGTATTCATGGGTGTCAGGATGGTCGTGGTAACGGCCTTACTAAGGCTGCCTGGATAAAGCATTTTCAGGATCGGCATTGTATTGATGGTGCTATGGGTCTGACCCGTCAAACTCTTTCTGATAGTCTGACGGTTTTCTCTAATGCCGAGATTACCTTGAAGCGAATGGGGCTTTGGTTGTGTGGGGAGTGTTTTAAAACCCATACCTTTCGCTCTAGGTGTCGGCATGGTCGGGGTGACATAGTTCCGCCTCCGGATTGTGGCGATGGCATCGTTAGTTTTTTTATTCATGGTATTCCTAGACCTTCAGCTCCGTCTCACTCGGTTCTTTCATCAGATGATGGGGTTGCGCTTGTTCAGTGGTCTGTATCTTCGCTTGATCGTTTATTTTCTTTGGGCCATCGCACCGTGAAATCTATTCCTCCTAAGTGCCGTCTTGGGTTTGCTCGGGTTCTGAAGGGGGGCTTGGATGATGTGGCTGACTCTCCTGGTGATCTCTCCTGCTGGGTTCGTTTGCTTGTGTTGCCTATTTGTCTGCTTAAGACCTTCGCTCCTCGGAGTAATCTTGAGTGTAGGACGGCTGTTAGGCGACAGCGTCAGGAGGAGAGTATTACCAGTGCTATTCATGCTTGGGGGGTGCCTGGAGGGGGGTTGCAGCTTTTACAGGAGTGTTTGACAGAGGTTCCTCCTTTGTTTTGTGTGGAGGAGGATCTGGATTTGAGTGAGCAAAACCTCCGCCAGTGTCGGCGGAAGATTTGTGATGGTCATTATACTGCTGCTGTTAGGGTGCTTTCTTCCTCTAGCGTCGCCCCATACACTGATGCCACTCTTGGTGCTTTGCGTGAGAAGCATCCTGTCGCCCCATCTCCTTCATTGCCTCCTTTGCCTGTGGATCATCATTCTCTTGTTGCCTCTTCGGCAGTGGTCTTGGATATGATTCGTGGTTTCCCGCGTGGCACTTCTTGCGGGAGGGATGGACTTCGTGCCCAACATCTTCTGGACTGTTTGAGTGGTGCTGTTGTGGCTGTCTCAGATGATTTGATCGCTTCTATTACTAGGGTGGTTAATCTTTTTCTGGAGGGTCGGTGCCCTATAGCCCTTGGTGAGTACATTGCTAGCGCTCTGCTCACGCCGCTTGTTAAACCAGGCGGGGGTGTTCGCCCTATCGCTGTTGGCACTGTCTGGAGACGTCTTGTCTCTAAGGCTGGTGCTTGTCTGGTTGGTCCTTCTTTGTCTGCTTATTTTGCTGGCCTTCAGTTTGGGGTTGGGGTGTCCGGTGGAGGAGAGGCTATCTTGCATGCCTTGAACCGGCTCATTGAGGCCCGTGGTGGTGATGTGGGACTGTCTATGTTGCTAGTTGATTTCCAAAATGCTTTCAACCTTGTTGATCGTGTGACTATGCTACAGGAAGTCCGCCGTCGTTGTCCGGTTCTTTCCCGTTGGGTGGAGTTTTGTTACTCTAGCCCTGCCCGTCTTTATTATGGGGAGCATTGTTTGTGGTCTTGTCAGGGTGTCCAGCAGGGTGATCCTTTAGGGCCTTTGCTTTTCGCTTTGGTTTTGCATCCCCTAGTGTGCAACATCCGGGATTCCTTTGATCTTACTTTACAGGCGTGGTATTTGGATGATGGCACCATTGTTGGGGACACTTTAGAGGTGGGGAGAGTTTTGGATTTGATTATGGTGGATGGGCCTCGTTTCGGTCTCCATCTTAATGTGGCTAAGACTGAGGTCTTTTGGCCTATTGAGGATCCTCGGAGTCGGCTACCCGGTGTTTTCCCCCCTTCTATTGCCCGGCCCTTGCGTGGTGTTTCTGTTTTGGGTGGACCTGTCAGTACTTGTCCCATTTTTGGCAGTGAGCTTGTGGCGAGGAGAGTGACTAAGACCGTTGAGCTTATGGACTTAGTCGCGAGGATTGAGGACCCGCAATGTGAGTTGCTTCTGCTTCGGGCCTGTACTGGTATTTCTAAACTCTATTTTTCCCTCCGTACTTGCTCCCCGGGGGTCTTTGGGTCTGTCCATCTTCGCTTTGATGCAGCGCTTCGTTCTAGCTTGGAACGTATTGTCACCGCGTCTGGGCCTGGTTTTGGGGATTGGCAGTGGCGCCTTGCTACTTTCCCTTTTCATTTGGGCGGACTCGGTGTTTATGCTGCGGGGGATGTTTTACACTATGCTTTTCTAGCTTCCCGTTTGCAATCTGCAGTTTTGCAGGATGGGCTCCTGCGGCCTTCTGGTATTGTATGTGCTGGTCCTACTTTTGACGATGTCTTGCGGGTGTTTTCGGAAACTACAGGTTCTGATTTTTTACGTGATCCGCGTGAAATCGCTGCCCCTAAACTTATGAAGAAATTGGCAGATATATATTTCGCGACGGTTGCTGCTTCTTCAGAATCTGTTTTCTCTTTGACACCGCGTCAGCTTGCGTTGTGGAAGTCTCAGCAGGGTGCCCACTCTTCTGATTGGTTGCGTGCGGTTCCTATCTCTGGGTTGGGTCAGACTATGAACAGGAGGACTTACCGTTGTGTGCTGGGGTATCGCCTCGGTGTTCCGTTATTCGTGATATCTAGGCCTTGTCCTGCTTGCTCTCGGGTTTTTCCAGATGATGTGTATGGGGACCACGCTGTTTCTTGTGCTGGTACTGTGGGGGTTAAGCATCGACATAACCTCGTTCGTGACACCTTAATTGACATCTGTTATAGGTCTGGTGTTTCTGCGGGTAAGGAGGTTGATATCGGTTTGGTTGACGGGCACGACAGATCTCTTCGTCCTGCGGATTTGCTTCTTTATTCCTGGGACAGAGGGCGTGATGTGTGTGTTGATTTGACAGGGTCTTCCCCTTTGACTCAGACTGGGATGTCCGATTTTGTGTAGGGACGGGTTGTTGCCGATGCTGCTCAGCGCAAATGTGCTAAGTATAGGGATTTATGCGCGGCTGCTGGATATGGTTTCCTACCCTTCTCTTTCTCTTCGCTTGGGGAGCTGGGCTCGGATGCTGTTGACTTGCTCAAGCGGATCCAGAAATTCTCGGTATCTCAGGATGCTGGGGCTCGGGTGGCCGCTTATATTTTTGCTAGGCTTAGTTTTGCTATTGCTAAGGGGGTGGGGGCCCAGATTGTCTCTCGGCTCCCCAACAACTTCATGTAAACTTTTCATTTTATTTTAATGAAAGCTGCGCGCATATAATAATAAAAAAAAAAAAAATAATAATAATAATAATAATAATAATAATGATGAAAGCTTCTTGCTGCTGCGGCTAGGGGTGTTCACCGGTCCAAAACCGGACCGGACCGGATAAACCCTCGGACCGGATAACCACATATTCCAAGACCGGAGACCGGGCCGGTTAAGAGGGGGACCGGACCGGAACCCTTAAGGTCCGGTTTTTTCCGGGTTTGGACCGGACCGGTCCTTCTTTTAAAGGGAAAATTGAAATTTTTTTTAAGTATGGACCGAATCGGACCGGACCGGAGACCGGTCACCATATTTTTTGGGACCCGGAGACCGGACCGGTATGTTCCCGGTCTGGACCGGGCCGGACCGGCCGGTCCGGGTCGGTCCGGTTTACCGGTCCGGGCCACTTTTTGTTCACCCCTAGCTGCGGCCACCTTCTCTAACCACACTGCCTCACCGGCCACCTTCCCCACCCCTACTTCTTCACCGGCCACCGTCGGCCGTTCGTTTGTCGGTTGATAATTGAGAGGAGCGTGGGTTTAGGTGGTTGACGGGCGTTTTGTGAGTGAGCGTGGGTTTTATTTTTGCTGTTGTATGCCGCCGGCCACCACGGAGCCTGCCACCCGCACATTGTACCCTAATAATACGTCGCCACCATCGCGCGTGCTTTTGAGTAGGGTGAGTGTCGGCCGTCTGTGCAACATGTAGCTATTTGACAGACGATCTGCATTCCTGCCGGCCACCACAACTGGTGTCTGGTGGTGCCGTGTCGTCGTTGCGGGTGGTTGGCGTTGTGCCTGGTTCGCTTTTAGGGTTCAACAGGCTACGCTTTTGGGGTTTCGGGTTTTCGGGTGTCGCGGCTAGTTTCGTCGTCGGTGTCGCGGCTAGTTTCGCCGTCGGTGCCGCTGCTAGCATTGTCATTGCCGTGTGTCAGCCTTTGTGGTTGTTGCAGGTTAGCCTTCGCTATTCGGAACTTGGTCGTGCGGCTGATTGTTGGTTGTCCGTTTGTCTTTAGGGTTTTGCTTAGGTCTTTTGAATTTTCCATTCCATGCACATGCACGTGCTTTAGTGGTTTGGCTCTTGTTTTTGCTTGTTTCGTTTCATGTCTATTTTAGTCCGATTTCGTTGTCCTTTTTCGGGTCTTCATGAGTGTCCGGATGGACGTGGTAGGGGCCTCACTAAGGTCGCCTGGCATAAGCATTTTTAGGACTGACATTGTCTTGGTGGTGCTATGGGTCTGACGCGTCAAACTCTTACAGATAGTTTGAGTGTTTTCTCTAATACCGAGATTACTTTGAAGCGGATGGGGCTTTGGTTGTGTGGGGAGTGTTTTAAAACCCATACCTTTCGCTCTAGGTGTCGGCATGGTCGGGGTGATATAGTTGCGCCTCCGGATTGTGGTGATGGCATCGTTAGCTTTATTATTCATGGTATTCCTAGACCTACAGCTCCGTCTCACTCGGTCCTTTCATCTGATGATGGGGTGGAGTTTGTTCAGTGGTCTGTATCTTCGCTAGATCGTTTACTTTCTTTGGGCCTCCGCACCGTGAAATCTATTCCTCCTAAGTGTCGTCTTGGGTTTGCTCGGGTTTTGAAGGGGGTCTTGGATGATGTGGCTGACTCTCCTGGTGACCTCTCCTGCTGGGTTCGTTTGCTTGTGTTGCCTCTTTATCTGCTTAAGACCTTCGTTTCTAGGAGTAATCTTGAGTGTATGACTGTTGTTAGGCGACAGCGTCATGAGGAGAGTATTACCAGGGCTATTCTTGCTTGGGGGAGGGGGTTTGCAGCTTTTGCATGAGTGTTTGGCTGAGGTTCCTCCTTCGTTTCAGGTGGAGGAGGACCTAGATTTGAGTGAGCTTAACCTCCGCCAATGTCGGCGGAAGATTTGTAATGGCCACTATACTGCTGCTGTTAGGGTGCTTTCTTCCTCTGACGTAGCCCCCTACTCTGATGCCACTCTTGGGGCTTTGCGAGAGAAGCACCTGACCGCCCCATCTCCTTCCTTGCCTCCTTTGCCTGTGGATCATCATTCTCTTATTGCCTCTTCGGCCGTGATTTTGGATATGATTCATAGTTTCCCACGTGGCACTTCTTGTGGGAGGGATGGGTTTCGTGCCCAACACCTCATGGACGGCTTGAGTGGCGCTGTTGTGGCTATCTCTGATGATCTGGTCGCTTCTGTTACTAGGGTGGTCAATCTTTTTCTTGAGGGCAGATGTCACAAGCTCTTGGTGAGTACATTGTCAGCGCTCCGCTCACGCCGCTTGTTAAACCTGGTGGTGGTATTCGTTCTATTGCTGTTGGCACCGTCTGGAGACGTCTTGTTTCTAAGGTAGGTGCTTCTTTGGTTGGTCCTTCTTTGTGTTCTTATTTTGCTGGTCTTCAGTTTGGGGTTGGGGTGTCCGGTGGAGGAGAGGCTGTCTTGCATGCCTTGAATCGGTTAATTGAGGCTCGTGGTGGTGATGTGGGGCTTTCTATGTTGCTGGTTGATTTCCAGAATGCTTTCAACCTTGTTGATCGTGTAACCATGCTTCTGGAAGTTCGACGTCGTTGCCCGATTCTTTCCCGTTGGGTGGAGTTCTGTTACTCTAGCCCTGCCCGTCTCTATTATGGGGAACATTCTTTGTGGTCTTGTCAGGGAGTCCAGCAGGGTGATCCTTTGGGACCCTTGCTTTTCGCTTTGGTTTTGCATCCCTTGGTGTGCAAGATACGGGATTCTTTCGATTTGAGTTTGCAAGCTTGGTACTTGGATGATGGCACCATTGTTGGGGATACTTTGGAGGTAGGGAAGGTTTTGGATTTGATTTTGGCGATTGGTCCTCAGTTTGGTCTCCATCTTAATGTTGCTAAGACTGAGATTTTTTGGCCTACTGAGGATCCCCGGAGTCGACTTCCTGGTGTTTTCCCCCTTTCTATTGCCCGGCCTTTGCGTGGTGTCTCTGTTTTGGGTGGGCCTGTCAGTACTTGCCCTAGTTTTGGCAGTGAGCTTGTGGCAAAGAGAGTGACTAAGACCATCGAGCTTATGGATTTGGTTCTTAGGATTGAGGACCCGTAATGTGAGTTGCTTCTGCTTCGAGCTTGTACTGGTATTTCTAAGCTCTATTTTACCCTCCGTACTTGTTCCCCGGGGATCTTTGGGTCTGTCCATCTTCGTTTTGATGCAGCGCTTCGTTCTAGCTTGGAACGTATTGTCACCGCGTCTGGGTCTGGTTTTGGGGATTGGCAGTGGCGCCTTGCCACTTTCCCTTTTCATCTTGGTGGGCTCGGTGTTTATGCTGCCGGGGATGTTTTTCATTATGCTTTTCTGGCGTCCCATTTGCAGTCTGCTGATTTGCAGGCTAAGCTAATACGGTCTTCAGGTATTGTGGATGCTGGTCCTACTTTCGACGAAGCCTTGCGGGTGTTCTCTGAGACTACAGGTTCTTCCTTTTTACGTGATCCTAGTGAAATCGCTGCCCCTAAACTTATGAAGAAACTGGCAGATATATATTTTGCGAGGATTGCTGCTAATGCAGAATCTGTTTTCTCTTTGACATCGCGTCAGCTTGCGTTGTGGAAGTCTCAGCAGGGTGCTCACGCCTCTGAATGGTTGCGCGCGGTTCCTATCTCTGGGTTGGGCCAGACTATGAACCGGAGGACTTACCGTAGTGTGCTGGGGTATCGACTAGGTGTCCCGTTATTCACGGTATCTAGGCCTTGTCCTGTTTGCTCTCGGGTTTTTGTTGATGATGTGTATGGGGACCATGCTGTTTCTTGTACTGGTACTGTGGGGGTTAAGCATCGGTATAACCTTGTTCGTGACACCTTATTCGACATATGCTATAAGTCTGGTATTTGTACAGGCAAGGAGGTTGATATCGGTTTGGTTGACGGGCATGGCGGATCTCTTCGACCTGCGCATTTGCTACTTTATTCCTGGGACAGAGGGCGTGATGTGTGTGTTGATTTGACAGGGTCTTCCCCCTTGACTTAGACTGGGATGTCAGATTTTGTGTTGGGACAGGTTGTTGCTGATGCTGCTCAGCGCAAATGATGCGTGTATTTTATATAGACTTTCTAGTCCATTTATGCACGCATTTCTATGTCATTTAGGTGATATTATATCACCATATGCCTCTATTTGGCTACTTTGTACTTTCATTACTATTTTGTAGGTACAAGTTGCGTAGTAGCAGAAACCGAGCCGAAACAGTCCACTTTGCATGCATTTAGGAGAATGGAAGGAACGGAACAGAAGCTCTTGCATGGGAAAGCGTGAAACCGCTCGCAATCAAGTCCAAAGCCATGTCCAACACTATGTGCCATGCCAAGAGACCTCGATCGATTATATATTTGGTCGATCGAGGAGCATTGAAGTGAATAGTTGCTCGATCGAGCTGTCCTGTGCTCGATCGAGTGGCAGCCGCTGAAGAAGTTACTCGATCGAGTAGAATAAGTACTCGATCGACCAATTTCCTCCAATAAAGTCCTCGGTCAAATGGTTCTTTCCCTCGATCGAGTGGAATCTATCACGGGCCTTAAGTCCATAGATTAATTAGGGTTTAAGAGTCGTGTTTTGCATTAGATAAACTCTTATTCGTCGTCATTAGGATTATTCGGAGTCATTAGGACTCAGAACCATTAGGGTTCGGAATCATTCAGTTTTTATTATTCAGAATCATTAGGATTCAGAACCCTTAGGGTTCGTAATCATTAGCATTAATCTTCCATTAGTTTCTGAACTTTATCTTTTGGTTTGCATTCGGGTTTATCGACGTAGGATTTGTTCTTTACGCCGGATTTGCTAAGATTGTAAACTCCTTTCTTCTTTTCTCTCTTTTATTCTTAACCTTAGTCTTAATCATTGTTTACTCTTCCTAATTACTGCTGCGTTATTGTTCATGCTTGTTAATTGCGATTTTATTATGTCTATCGTCATATGTTCAATCGTCTTTATTAGCATCGTTAATAACATGAGTACCTAATTCTCTTGTATGTTGGGATGAGGGAAACTGTAGTAGAGGCATGTTAGGATAGATTATTTTAGTTCGTCTTGAATATGAGAATCAGTCTAAGCAATTTAATTGAGGTTTAGTCGAATGAGTGCACGCAGGAGACTAGGCTAGGTAGTTAACCCCGACCTGGATCGAGAGATTGGTAGGGAAGGCTTGCTTAGAATTGATAGGTGACTCCTAAGAGGACGAGAGTTAATTAGGAAAATCCCTAGGGTGGTTTGAGACCGAGAGGAGAAAACCATTGCCCTTCTCTTTGATAGATTGGCTGACTTAGTTGACCCGTAGATGCCGATACTGTAGTAGACCGAATCCTGGCATATTCTCTCTTTATCTGATTTATTCGTATTAATTTTCTATCTTTTACTTCTCTTCCTTTAATCCTATTTAGTTAGTTAATCCAAATTCAAAACCCCCAGTTTGTTACTTGCAGATTTAGATTTCAGTTAATTAGTTTCCTCCCTGTGGAGATCGACCCTACTTCCGCTATCTTCTTAGTTAGTAG
>JAIUZE010045769.1:0-27406 GCA_022085475.1 Heliosperma pusillum | reverse complement strand
TTCTCCCTGCCATATCTCATTAAACGTACATAAAAGGAAATACGAAAGTAGAGCATGCATATATAGATATACATGTGCAATACGATAAGAATAGATAGGCAATTCGATATAAAATGATAAGAGCATAAGAGTTACAAGTCCGAATCCATCATGTTATACAAAGACTCGGGGAAGACACTCTTAGGCAACCGAATACGCTCACTAGGGCTTACATCTCACCGTAGCGGTATAAGTTTGATAAGATTGAGACTCGACAAACAAACCATGCCAAGTCATGCGATGATCACAAATAATCAATCATATTATCAAGCATTACCCAACACAACGCACAAAGACGACATCTCTCCAGTAAATGAAACGCACTAGCACAGTGTACATGGCAAGTATGATTAAAAGGCATCCACGAGATAAACATTTCCTTGAACGCATACACGATGACATTTCGTATATGTAGACTAATTTCCTCCTGGTAGCACGACGATATAAATATCCGGTCCTAGTCTAAACCTGGCCAGACTCTCGGAATAAACCATTTTCCGATTCGACATGCGATGACATTTCGCATCCAAGACTCGGTCAATAATTGACGCCGAGTACCCCAAATTCGGTAGATCAATTCACGAAAGAGGCGGAAAAGAGCACAAGCCACATAACTAGCGGTACGCTACATGCAAATAACACCACCTCGCAAGTACACAACATTTGACGGCCGGGTCGATCAACGCATAGCGTTCGCCTCCCAACAACGTCATCGTATGCCCACTAACACATGAAATTAAGCAGTAGGATACATCCCCGTTCCGACATTCCAGCCTTACGAACGTGGAGGTAGCCAAGGGAATGAGAGTACAAAGCACATAACAAAAATAGTGCTCAAACCGTAACCTTTGTAAAAACCGACTCAAAGTGGGACATAGCAAAAACCGTCACAAAACATGAGAATAGGGAGTTATATAAGTTTAACTATGATAAAAAATGAATCAATACATGATACATAAGCATTTGAACAAGTTTATGAAGCATAATAAAAAAGAAACATAGATCACCTCTCCAAAACAACGTCTTTGGAAACCAACTAAAACACGGGTCCACTTCAAACGGTCATAACTAGAGTTCTAGACATGAAAATTCAGAAATTCCAAATGGAGGTGATAGCTTATCCTCTTACGGTTCCAACGGGATGTCTCAAGCCCAAAACAAGCAAGTAACAAAGGAGATATGATTATTTTACGAAAAGGGGTCAGTGCAGTGAAACTACACAAGTCACGACCGTGACTTGTATTTCACGCCCGTGAAACTCTCTGTTACGCAAGGGTATATGGTCAGCCACTATTTCACGCTCGTGACATGAGTTTCACGACCGTGACTTGGGTCAAGACAACTCCATTTTGTTCTAAACTCAACCATCATCAACTATTATCATAAATCATCACTTCTCATATCAATTCTCATATAAATTCTCAACAAACAACAAGTATCATCATCAACAATCATCAACTAACAACAATCATCATCAATAACATGAATCCTAAGCTTTCTAATCGTATTCTAAATACGAATTCTAACATAGAAGCATGTAAAACACGTAAATGATATCGAGTAACCCTTCACCGTTATCTTTTCGCGTCTTTAATCGATTTCTAGAAAGTCTCCACCTACAATTAGATAACAAAAGATGAATATCATTCACCTTTGAGAAAGACGGATAAATTAAAAAGCGAGAAAGACGGTAATTTTATTACCAATACGGATAGAGGAAGATGAGAGGGGAAGAATAAGACGAACTTACGTGAATTTGAGCAAGAAACGAGCGAGTTATGACGAATCTAAGCTTGGAAAGATTATGGAGGATAGGGTTTTGATTTGGGTTTCTTAGAGAAGAAGGAAAAGTTGTGTTTGTGTGAATGAATTAGGTTAGGAGGTAGTATGAGGGAGTATAAGTGGAAAAGTTAAGAAAAAAGTCAAAGACGACTTAAGACGGGTTTTACTTGAAATCTCGCGAAAAACCCAAATACGAACTCGGAAATTCTAAATTCGACACGGAAAATTTAATTCTATATTAAAACTAAATTTCGCTGAAAAGTATCCGTAAAATATTTTTACTATAAAAATAGGGTACATTTGCGGGTGTTACAATAACAGTACTAGTACCTTCAATTATGATGCGACAAACATTTGAATGAAAAACGACCTTATTGCCTTTGTCACATAATTGAGAGATACTTAGCAAGTTATGCTTAAGACCATCTACCAGATATACATTATTAATAGCATGTGAAGAAGATATACCAATCTTACCTACGCCGATTATTTTACCCTTCTTGTTGTCTCTAAAGGTGACCTTGCCACCGTTGAAGGGTTCTAGTGAAAGAAAAAAATTCTTGTTTCCGGTCATGTGTCTCAAACATCCACTGTCGAGATACCATAGATTATTTTCTTTCACTATTATCTGCAAGAGAATCAAATACAGCTTTTAGGTACCCACGCTAAGTTGGGTCCTTTGTGGTTAGCGACTCTATATATTTGATCCTTCCTAACCCATACCTGCTTAACAATTCTTTTCTTCTTAAGATAGGGTTTACTAGGTTTATTATAATGTTTGTTATTGTTGCGACGCATATTAGGTTTAAATGACTGCTTCTGATTCACATAGGGTTTAGATTTTGAAGGTATAGATGCGTAATCGAAAGCTATGTCATAAAACCATCTGAACTCATTATTTCTAATTTCTTCACGTTGAAGATCAGGTTCAGACTCATTAATACTTGACGTGTCATGTTCTTTAACAAAATCAGTTTGATTTTTATTATCATTGACATATTTAACACAATTATCTTTAACATGACCGTTGTGACCACAATAATTGCAAATCAGATATTCTGAAAGATTGACGTACTTCCTTCTTCTGAAATCACAGTCAGAAGGAGTGGATTTGCACTTATCATGGTCTCTACGACTATAACATTCATGACCTAGACCCATCTTTATGTTATTATTAGATTGTTCAGTAAGGAAGTCTAAGACCTTCTGACTTCCTTCCCACTTATCATGAACTTTTCGAGCATGTAGGAGCAATTCCTTCAAAGACTGAATTTCTTTTTCACATGACGAATGGTCTACATTCGAATCTTTGGAGGGATTGTTCTTTTTGAAATTTTCACGAAAGTCATTGAAACGTTTGTTCAAGATAAGTTTCTCCTCATTATGTTGACTTTTGGCTTGGGAGAATTTAGCCTTTATATCTTTCAATTGCTGAGAAAGAAAAGAGTTTTCTTTCTTGTGATCAAGGATAACAACTTCCTTTGCCTTAGCTTCAGATTGTAAAAGCTCATTGACTTTCTTCAATTCTAAAGTTATAGTAGCTATAACTTTGGCTTGAAGATGCTTAATGTTGAGCTTTAACTCTGAGATTATAGCTTCATTAGCTATAACTTTAGACTCAAGAGCTTCTTTCTCAACATTTGTCATGTCTGAAGTTATAGCTGAAGTTGCCATAACTTTAGACTTGAGCTTTTTCGCTTTGGCCTTTAGAAGTTGGTTTTCCTCAGCAATGTCAAGGATTTGTTCCTTAAGATCTTTTAATTCAAGACTCTGTTCATGACAATGATCTAAGGCTTCTTCAAAATACTTAATTAAAGACTTCTTAGATAAATTCTTAACTTTCTTTTTAAGTTCAAGATGACTAACCTCTTCATCATCTTCTGAATTTGGTTCTGAATCTGAGTTGCCAACAAGACACATCTCGGATTCGCCTCCATTGTCACTGTCAGAAATTAGGTCAAGACTGACGTTGCTTAGACACAAGTTGGCGACTTCTTCTTCCTCTGACTCGTCGTCCTCTGTGTCAAGATCTCCCCAGCAGTAAGCCATCATGACTTGCTTGAATTCCTTCTTGGTTTTGTCTCGTTGATTTTTGTCTTTGATTTTCTTCCATGTAGGACAATCCTTGATCATATGATCATTATCCCCACATTTGAAGCAACCACGACTTGAAAGAGACCTTTTTGACTCAGTTGGCTTCTTATAAGATTTGTTAGTGTTATTGTTAAGCGTTTTCCCTTGTGGTTTTGTTAAAGAAATTTTTCTTAAAACGTCTAGCAAATAACACTGTGTCATCTTCAAGGTCCGAATCTTGTTTTTCACTAGACTCGGCTTGTAAAGCCACTTTCTTACTATTACATCATTTGCCTCATCCTCATCAAGAGTAATCTCGTGAGCCATTAGGGTTCCAAGTAGCTCTTGATAAGATAGGCTAGATAGGTCTTTACATTCCTCAATTACCGTCACCTTAGGTCTCCATTGTCTAGATAGACTTCTAAGGATCTTCCTGGCAATTTCCTCAGAGTCAAAAGTTTTTCCAAGATTTTTCAATTCATTAATGATACTAGAGAAGCGAGTTGACATGCTGTCAAGCGATTCATTTTGCTCCATAGAGAACAATTCGTATTTTCGCATTAACAATGCGATACAATGCTTTTTGACAACAGTTGTCCCCTCATAGGCTAACTCTAGACCATCCCATATTTCCTTGGCAGTAGAGCTAGATGAGAAACGGTCAAACTCAGTAGAAATCATGCCGTTTTGCAACAGGCTGACATCTTTTGAATTTTTCTCAGCTTTCTTATAATCTGCCTCAACATAGTCATCTTCTTTCTTTTCGATGGGAGTGTCAGTAGCAGATCCAAGCATGATCTTGTTAGGGCCGTTCTTAATGATTAGCCAACACTCCCAATCGTTACCCTTTATGTAATGGGTCATCATATTTTTCCATAAACTGTAGTTCTTCCCATTGAATACGGGACACTTCAGATGTTTGGAATCCATTAAAATAAAATTAAATGCAGCGGAAAATAAATAAAAATAAAGGGATAAATGGATCAATCTCCTTGCTGTAAGGCAATCAAGAGCACGAGGCTCTGATACCAATTGTAGAGTCTATTGATCGAATACGAAAGAGGGGGGGGAGGGGTGAATTGAGTATTAAAAACTAGCCCCACTTTTTCGATTTATATGATATGTAATTAATTATTTGATCTTATGAATTAAAATCAACTAAATAATTAATCAAAGTAAGCGCAAGTAACGAAATAACGAAAAGTAAAGAGAGTAAAGAGAGGCACACGGATTTTTGAAGTGGTTCAGTTTCACACGTTGAAACCTACGTCCACTATTCTCGATTAATAATTCTTAGTACCTTTCCACGGATTACAAAAATTATCAACCCACTTGTATAATCAACACTATGATTATAACTCAAGGTGAGTATCGCTAAATACTCTATACTATCTTACGCTAATAAGAAAGTACAATATAACTCACACAGATTCCCGTTAAAGAATTGTAAGCTTATAATGATGTACTATTATCCAATAACGTATTTCACTCAAGCGATTGATAATAATTGATGCACGATTCTTTTGAAAAACAAACTCTAAAAATAACAAATATTTTGCTCAAAGGTTTGCTTTAAAACGATTTTGGAAAATAATCACAAGTAAGTATGTAACGTGTTGTTCGTGTGATTTCGTGTATTTTCAAAGTAGGATGTGAAGGAGTATTTATAGTAATAGAATCATAGTAGATCTAAAACCCTAGCTTAATATTTAAGAAAGATATTTATCTTTAATATCATAAAATAATATTTGCTTATCTTTTAGAAATATCTTTATCTCAAAATATTATTTGGTTTATCTTATAGAAATATATTTATCTTTAATATCTCAAAATATTGTTGTAAAGATATAGTAGAATCCTAGATTAGGTAAACAAGGGAAACAAGCCTATGGAGGCCGGATTCCTAAGCTACACGAAACCCTAGGAGGCACGCAACCCTAGGAGGCACAAACCTAGGTTTCCACGAAACCCTAGGTGGCTCAAACCCTAGGTGGGCTTATTAGGTTAACAACAAATTGAGATAGAATATATTAGAAACCCTAGGTAGCATGACAACCCATAAGTTGTATTACTAACCAATAGAATCTCATAAATATATTCTCTATTAAAACTTTTGATAAATATAAAAATACTCTTTCACTTTTGAAAACATTTAAAACATTTTATTTCCAAAATCATGCATCAACATTTATCATCCAAAGTTATAGGCTAAAGCTATAACTTTGAACATAAAATCTCTCGAATAGAATAGTTACCGAATGACGACCTATACTATCTAATCTTCACAAAGATCTTCAGTATACGGATCATCTCTTCATCTTGATCACAAAGACCCTCCATCTCGAGTCTTGTGTTGTTTGAGGTAGATCTTGCTTGAAGCAATTTTCTTTAAAGTTATGACTGGGTAGCTATAACTTCCATGTAAACTTCCAAAGTTATTCCTGAAGTTGTTATTGAAAGTCCATAGACCTTAATTAGACTCCTCTAATTAGTTGCTAAATTACTTGTTAATTTAGTATTTAATGATCTATGTAACATGCATACAAATATAAAGACATTTATAAAAGAGAAGAAATTTCCTCACATTGATATGGAAAATATAAGGGCACAACAAGAACTCCTTCTTGTTGTTCTTGAGCTAATAATATGGATGAACACAAGTAATCTCCAAACTAGAAGATCTCCTCTAAGTTGCACCAAGATGAACCCAAATAATCTATTCTTATTATTAACTAGATAATAAGATAGATATTTTACTACTAATATTAGACTATATTACTACACTAGTAATACTTAAGAAATATTAGTATATGAGAGTTTTTAGAGAGAAGTTTAGTTTTGAGAGATGTATGAAATAAGCAAGAATGAACTAGTAAAGATAATAAAACAACAATTGTTCTCCTTTTACAGCCATGAGGGCCGGCCTCTACATCACCAAAAGAGGTCTTTTTTCTTCTTATTTTATTGCCATGCAAAGTGGTGGTGTGTTGTAGTGAATAAAATGATTTTAGGTTTACTATTCATGTCATAATCACATGTTGCTTGTGAGTATGAATAAGAGCAACCATCATCACCATTCACTTCACCATAACCGGCCATGTGAGCCTTATTTTGATCCATTTTGATTTTTGATATTTGTCCCACAAATACTTATTAATCATATGCTTAATTATCTTGTATAATTAAGTGTTAATTTGATCATATAACAATTATATGACACAATTAAATAAATAATATGTACTTAACATTTTAAGTAATATTTTACCATTATATCAATATATAATGGGTCCCACAATGCTTAGTTAATTTATTTTACAACTCCTTGTAAATATAATTAACTAATTACCTCTATCTCAAAACCTCAACTAATTTAGTAATTTAACGATTAATTACTAAGTTAAATCTTATTTAATCGTATTAAAATAAGATATAAATTTATTAGTCAATTATCGCATAATTGAAAAATAAGCTTAATCGAATTTGAGTTCTTAACTCAATTTCTAACAATTAACTCTCGTACATATCGAATATATGTAATGTACTAATTAACTGTATCGTATACAAATAATTAGTTACTATTTGGATTTCATCCTTTAGGTGTGACCGAAAGGGATCAGTTGATCACCGCCGTCATACGACAATAACGTCAAACTCTAGTCAGCCAACCGTTATTGATTTACGTTAATCAACTGACTAATCATATATATAGTCAATAAATATCCCAATTATATTCCTTAATAAGATTTATAATGTGGCGCACTATTTGTGGAGGACACCTACTCCAACAGTTATAACTTTGTCTCACAGACTTTATCAAAGTTATGCCTGAAGTTCTTATAACTTTGATATTTCTTCTCATAATTGTTGCTAGCTATAATAAGACTAAAGCACACAATTAAACGCATATGAGATATCGAGTAAAGCACATTATCACATAAACAAATGTCATTATCAAAACTATAGATTTTGTCCAACAAAACACTAACTGTTTACGATTCTGGCTTCACAGCTAGAACCCAACTCGAAAACAGACGCACAGAGTGTTGCGCCTCTTTCAGAGGTCGCACCTCCTGCCGCGCCTGTTCCGGGATGGTTTCTGTCTCTGAACTTCCTGGTTCCCTTTGACGTAGTTTAATTAGTTAATTAATTGACTATTATCTATTATCGCTGCTAATCTGCTCGTTTTAGTTTTATTAGTTCTTTTCTTTATTTCATTTAATTTTTCAAACATATTTCCGACATAGATCCTGTGATCATTGTAATCAATTATAATATTTCCTTTATAGTTCTATTTAATCATTGTATGATTTAATTAACCGTTCTCACATGCAATTGAGTCCTAAATCCCGATCGACATAATTAATTGCTAAACTACATGTTCAACCGATATAGTCTAAGCTCACATGCTAGGATTAAAACATGGATGTTGCATTGGATGCTTATAACCGACAACACATCAAGTACAGAAGAGTTTCCCTAATCATTAGTAGAGGCCGTTATCGAGGCGGGCGGTATTAGGTATTCGATCAAAAGAACTTCCTAATACGTACGCTCACCCCTTACTCCAGATCTCTGTGAACATCCGTGTTCATTGGCATCCACGAGAGTCATTCTAGACATAGAAGACTAAGGGTAACGAAATCTTAGTGTTCATGTCATTCCTTTGTGTCTTGACATGACATAAAGTATTCGAACGGTTCCAACTTCCCACAAAAGTTGGTGGCGACTCCACAAATGCGTGTTTTCACGCTTGTCCCTCATTTCTCTAAGCCGTGGTACCCCGTGCACTACAGTTTTGGAAAGGATCCTGAAACCCGTGTATCACACTTTGGCGACTCCACTGGGGATAATACACTTACGTGTTACCCAATGTGAAACTTGAACGAGATTAGGGAATAGTATGTATGAGACAGTTGTTAGTTTTCATTACTCGACCTTCCTAGGTTGTTTTATCCGGCCTTCCTAGGTCGTTTTATCCAGCCTTCCTAGGCCCAACGCAACCCTTTCGACCAATCGTCCTCTCCGGACGGTCTAAATTCTTACCTGGGCCTAAGGATGGATAACAATTGACGTCAACCATACCACGGTGCGTACTCATGTTAGCACAAAGGGCTTTTACTACTCGGGCGAATGGACTAGGAACCGGCCTTACTCATGTTTGGCGCAGACCTCTCCACAGACCTTGGGTTTGATTGCTTGGTATAACAACCCACCTTCTAAGCCAAAACCCTTTTAATTGCACTCAACATACCGTTATTCTGCCTGTTTAAATGTGTATAACCCTTACGTGATCACCACATTTGTAAATAAATTATGACAGAAATTTCAAAACCAAATTCCTTTTTAAAGCTGTAAAGCATTTTCAAAGGTGGCCTAAAGTAACGCAAAATGAGTCGAAACTCTGTCCGAGTGTCTAGTCAAAAATCTTTTTTTCCACTTCGAGTCAACACTCCTACGACCACACTATATTTGTCTAGGACAAGCATTTCCAAACCAGTCATTTTTCAAAACTCACTTAGACACAGTGGCAGACTCCCACTTCATAAATCGAGTCTCTTCGAGTAGGTGTGCTACATTGGTCGATTGCGTTTTGATTCGTCGTCGGTCTCTTGCCTAGTTTCCAAGATGCTTGGAACCAGTCAAGCAAGTGTTCATCAATCCAAGCCAAATGGTAATGATCAAATCCTCGCTGCGCTCCTTCGTCTCCAAACGAGCTAAGACCAAGCTTATGCTCGCCTCAATGCTATTGAGAGTCGAATCGTTACTGTAGAAACTAGGCTGCTACCCGCAGACATTACTGACCCTAGTGTGCATGACAACCTTCCACTCATCGTAGGACAGCCAGAAGTCGATACCCCACTAGATCTTACTGGAGCGGAAAAGCGACTCCAATACTTGGAGGAACAACTAATGTATCTCAAGGGAGATGACATCTATAGGGAAAATAGTTGCAAATATGAAGCGGTAAATGCCCAGCTGCCAACCAATTTCAACATGACTGACATCCCAAAGTTCAAGGGGCACGAGAACCCTTTGAACCGCATCTGTACTTTCAAGGATTATATGTATATCAAAGGCATCAAACCAGAGATGTTCCTAAGGATCTTTCCTTCATCTCACGACACCATTCCCAAACAATGGTTCTATTCCCTAGATCACAAGACGATTGCAACTTGGGATGACCCTGCAATTGAATTCACCAAACAATACGCAAACAATGTTGAAATTCAAGTTAACTTGCGTACTCTAGAAGTCCTGACTCAAAATGAGAAGGAAGGTTTCACCGACTACCTAAGTAGGTGGAGGAAGACTAGTACCCAATTAGTCGAACGTCCAGATGAGGCCACTCTTGTTGAAAAGTTCGTGGACAATCTAAAACCCATCTACGCAAAACATCTAAGGTACCAGAATATAAAGTCTTTTAAAGACTTAACTGTGCTAGGGACCAAAATCGAAGACAAAATCCAACAGGGACTCTTGTCGAAAACGGTAGGTCGCGAGTATCAAGGCCCAATGAGTCGTTCTTATGGCTCCACCAACAAAACCGATGAGGTCAACCTTCTTGAAGCACCCAAAAAGAATAACCCTCAAAGGAAGTTCACCAATATCAGCGACACATACTCCAATGCTTTAATAAGATTGACTCAACAAGGCAAGGTCCAGCCTATAGGACGTACATCTGATCCAGAAAAGAAGAGTATGTTATGGGATGAGAATGCTTACTGTGAGTATCACTGGGGCAAAGGGCACGACACATAGAAATGTTTCAAATTGAAACATGACATCCAAGATATGATTGAAGACGGTCGTCTACCCGTACCTTCTAGTAGCAAACCCTACAACACCAAGAATCCTCTTGGAATTCTAGTGATCACGAATGAAGAATCCACCTTGGATTACTCACACCTTATCTCCCCATTTGAAAATGAAATTAACTTGCTCGAAAAAGACAAAGGCAAAGGCTGATCTTTCAGTATGGTAATTAGTTGGAAGTTCGTTTCCCCATCGCCAGGCTCTACTCCAAGGATTGGCAAAGCTAAATGTAGCACACGACTCTACACCCAACGATGTAGTCAACTTGGTCTTCCAAGATTCAGTCAAGCTTAGCAACCCAGTTACCTTCTCAGACGAAGACTTACCTCCTTTCGGGGCTAGTCACAACCTCCCTCTGTACATCACAATCACGTGTCTAAAGAAACATATAACCATGACTTTGGTAGATGATGGCTCCACAGTCAATGTCATACCACTGAAGACGGCACGTAAGTTGGGCATAAAAGAAACGGATTGGACTCCTACCAACCAAGGTGTTCGAGCATACGACGGGACACAACGGAAAGTAGTTGGACTAGTCAACCTCATCATAGCCACTAGGACAGTCGAGCGAAAGCTTAACTACCAGATTGTAGACATCAAAGCATCCTTCAACATACTTCTGGGAAGTCTATGGATTCATGCTTCTAAAGCAGTAACATCCACCCTACACCAAAAGATCAAAATTCCTCTAAATGGCAAGGTAGTGACAATCACTTTGTCACCTATCAAGGCTGTGATAGAGAAAATGTCCAGCAATCAAGTAGTTACAGATCCAATATATGAGTTTGTAGGATTTCAGCGTGTGAATTTTATATAAAGTGAGTTGGCACCGCTATATTTCGACCCATACTCTAACCTAGTGGTCAACCACATACTTAAATCCCAGTGATACTTCCCAGGGATGCCATTAAACCCAACCAAGAAAAATACATTTGCACTATACAAAGAAGGGAACTCTAGAAAGATACAATTGGGGCTAGAGTACAAACCCACGAAAGAGGAACCCTTAGAAATGCTTACTCAAGTGCAAAATCGTAAGAGTAAGGGAATCTAGATGCAGCCTTAACTCCCAACTCTAAACGGATATTTCGTTAGGGAAGGAAGCCAAGAATACTTTCACGGGTTTCCCGAGCCTTTGCACTATAGAGGAATAAAATTACCAGGAATCGAGGTATTCCACGATTGCTACTTTATTCCCTCAGAAATGGTTCCTACCGTCAAAACTCGTCAGACACCTTGTTTAGAGTAACAAGCAGTTAGTCTTCTGTTTGGAGAAGATCGATTCGTCAGAGCTGCACAGGATGAGATCATTACTATGATACTTCAGGACGATCATTTCAACCCTACAGCGTTGATCAACGACGCTGGCTCCAGCCAACCAAAAGGATAAAGAAAGTCGATCAAATGGACCAACAACCAAGGGAAACTCTTCAAGGTCACTACGGGAGAAGGAGAGATGTCCAAAGGAGAGCCAGAAGATAACGAAATCTAGTCAGAGTCGGAGTCAGAGTCTAGTAAAGTTGTTAGAGAGTCTCTTCCTGCTGTCATTCCTTATCCCTTTATTTCTCCTAGCCTAGCATCTAACAGTAGCAGCAGTTTGAGAAATGTTCCTGCAGCTATTCCTTTACCGCCTTTGACTACTGAACAAATGGTCTCTTTGTTTCATCTGTTTTCAAAATTTAATATGAATAAATCAGATTCTGCTTACTCCTTGTGTTTTTCTGAATGCAATTCTGTTTATGATGACAATGAGGATAATCTAGACCCAGACTCGATTGAGTTACCTCCCCATATAATAAAATAAATACTACAAGAAGGGAAAGGGGCACCAGTCATAGAAAACACTGAACCCATCAACGTAGGGACCGAACTAGAACCCCGAGAACTTAGAATAGGGACAACCTTGAATCCGACTGAGAGGGCCAGCTTCGTAGACCTTCTACACGAGTTCAAAGACGTTTTCGTTTGGTCTTACAAAGACATGCCAAGGATCGACAGGGATATCGCAGAGCACCGACGTCAAATCAAGCCAGGTTTCAAACCCGTAAAGCAGAAGCTCTGTCGGATGAGAACTGAATAGGCTCTTAAGATCAAAGAAGAGGTCGACAAAAAATTCACGACCGGATTCATCAAAGTTTCCGAGTATTCTGACTGGGTGGCTAATGTAGTTCCTGTACCCAAAAAGGATGGGCGAATCCGGGTTTGTGTTGATTTCAGAGACCTAAACAAAGCAAGTCCCAAAGATGACTTCCCTCTACCATATATCAACATATTGGTAGATAACACAGCAGATCACGCATTGTTATCCTTCATGGTTGGGTATGCCGGGTATAACCATATCAAAATGGCTAAAGAAGACATGCATAAAATAACGTTCGTCACTCCATGGGGCACATATTGCTACACGGTTATGCCATTTGGACTAATTAATGTTGGAGACACGTACCAACGTACCGCAACTACGTTATTGCATGACAAGATGCACAAAGAGGTGGAGGTATATGTAGATGACATGATTGTCAAATCCAAAGACAGGAAAGGGCATATCGATAATCTTCGCAAGTTCTTTCTTAGATTGCGCAAATACAACATGAGACTCAACCCTCAAAAATGTGCATTCGGAGTAACTTCGGGAAAACTCCTAGGACACGTCGTCAGTCAGAGGGGAATAGAAATTGATCCATTCAAGATCAAGGCCTTAATCGAAATGCTGCAACCCCAAACAGAGAAGAAAGTTAGAGGTTTCCTGGGCAAAGTTCAATATGTGAGTCGGTTCATATCGAAACTCACTATGATATGTGAACCTATTTTCAAGAAGCCAAAGAAAACAGACAATACCATGTGGGATGATGATTGCCAACAAGAATTCGAAATAATCAAGGAGATATTAGCAAAACCACCAGTGTTAATGCCTCCCCAACGAGATCAACCTCTTGGTTTATATCTCACAGTTACAGAAACAGCTATGAGGGTTATGCTCGCACAAACTGTCGGGAAAGAAGAAAGAGCAATCTACTACCTTAGTAAGAAGTTCTTAGAATATGAGTGAAAAAACACACCTCTCGAAAAGACATGCCTCGCTCTTGTGTGGGCAACAAAGAAGTTACATCATTACATGCTTAGCTACTCGGTCAAAGTGTAATCCAAAATGGACCCCATCAAATACCTCTTCGAGAAACCTGTCCTCAACGGAGGTCTAGCGAGATGGACCTTAATGCTCTCAGAGTTTGATCTCAAATATGCACCTTTGAAAGTCATAAAGAACTTGCCGTCGCTGAGTTTTTCGCAGACAATCCTATCAACGACACCCAAACAAAAGATATCTGGTCATTTTCAGACAAGGATATATTACAAACCTGTATAGACTCCTGGGACCTTTACTTTGATGGTGCGTCGAATTTAAGAGGGTTCAGAGTGACCTTTACTTTGATAGTGCGTCAAATTTAAGAGAGTTTGGAGTTGGAGTGTTGCTCATTTCTCTTGATGGCGAGCATACACCATTATCTGTCAAACGCGACTTCGAAGTGACAAATAACGCAGCAGAATACGAAGCCTGTCTTATTGGTTTACAAGCAGCAGTTAGTCTAGGCATTAAGAATCTTTGAGTTCATGGAGACTCCTCCTTGATAATCAACCAGGTCACGGAATCGTGGAAAATTAGAAGTGAAAGTCTAGCACCCTATCAGGCCAGAATAGATCAAGTTGCCCAGTTCTTTGATCAAGATACCTATCTACATCTACCTCGTGAAGAGAATCAATTTGCAGACGCTCTTGCGAAACTTGCAGCATTGATCAACATGCCATAAAACATGACCAACATGCCTCTGTGCATCGAACGACGGTCAGAACCAGCCTATGTGTGCCAACTTACGGACAAAGAAGAGAATCCAGTGGAACCCTGGTTCCAGGCCATTCTAAATTTCAAACTCAACGGTACATACCCACCAGAGATAGATAAGAGGGGACAACTCGCCATACGCTTACTAGCCTCTCAGTTCCTCCTCATGCAAGGAGAATTTTACAGAAGAACACCTCTTGGTGTTGTCTTGCGTTGCCTTAATCGTTCACATGCACGAAAAGTAATGGAAGAATTACATGATGGAGAATGCGGTCCTCACATGAGCGGGCCCATGATGGCAAAGAAAATCACACTTCTAGGATATTACTGGGCGACTATGGAGTCGGATTGTGTTAAATACTTCAGACACTGCCAAAATTGCCAGATCTTTGAGAATGTTCAGCATGTTCCTCCCTCGTTGCTTTACACCATGACCTCTCCTTGGCCATTTTCTGCTTAGGGAATTGACATCTTCGGAAAGATTACCCCAGCTGGAACAGGAGGTCACTGTTTCATCTTGGTAGCTATCGACTATTTTACCAAGTGGGTCGAAGCGGTATCCTACACTAGTCTGTCGATATGGTTGCCCACATGAAATCATCCTACACTATTTCACCAATATCATCTCTCGATATGGTTGCCCACATGAAATCATCAGTGACAATGGGTCACACTTCCAAGAAGAGACTGAACAATTGCTAGCCTAATACAAGATCACTCATTATCATTCCTCGCCTTATTGACCTCAAACTAGTGGCGCGGTCGAGGCAGCTAACAAAAATGTCGTCACAATCCTCAAGATAATGATCGACAATTACCGTGATTGGCCAAGCAAGATACCCTTCGCATTGTGGGGTTATCGCACTTCAATTAGGACACCTACTCGGGCACTCCTTTCTATTTAACCTATGGAATGGAAGCTGTACAACCAGTAGAGCTAGAAATCCCATCTCTGCGTAAGTCGGATCCCAGAAGCTGATTGGAAGAGGGATCAATATGATCAACTCGTCCTCTTGGACGAACGAATACTGCGTGCATTACACAATGTACAGATATACCCAGTACGTATCAAACGAGCATTCAACAAACGAGTTAAGCCCAGAAACATCAAAGACGGGGATTTAGTGCTCAAGTCAGTTAGAGCTCTATTACCTGTCGATCCACGAGGAAAGTGTGGGAAATATCGGTATACTTCCCTTTAAAATTTTCGGATTATAATGAAATTATAACTATATGAATTTCTAGTCATAAATGAAATTGCATAATATAAACATGGGATTAAGAAATAACCTTCGGTCCTAGAAAAGGCCTAAGAACAAATACCTAAGTAGGTATTCTCCTAATCGTAACACCCAAGATGGTTCAAGAAATGCCTTCGTCGTGCTAGAACGAATACCCAAAATTACTTCTAATTTTGTGTGTATATTGATGATGAATATGAAGATGAATAAGAGAATTCAAAATCAGAATTTTTCTTCTCTTCTTTACTCTTGTGCCGTCACAATCAGTCAATTAGGGTTTGTTGAAAAACTTCTTTTTCTTCCCTATATGTGCCGTGAGGTTTTTAGGAAAGAAGAAAACTCTAGTTTCTTTATTTCACTCAACCTACATTAGGTAGTAAGCATCTCATTTTAATATGTACATAATGTAATATGTATTCTAATTATTACTAGTAATGGACCGTCACATAAACCGAGTAATGCCGGACCAATACACTATAATAATATCTTGTAATACATATCCGCCAACTTAAATATAACAGTTTATATTTAGTTTAGACCAACATTATATACATTGATTAAATATAACATTTTATATTCAATTACCAGCTAACATTATTTAATCGTTATTAAATAATCGTATCATCATCACATTGACTAACCTTTTAGTCAAATACATCGACTAACCTTTTAGTCATTTAATAAGGCATCAATATGATTATTTTCTAAAATAATCACATCTCTCAAACACATCCTTTAGGTGTGACTTTTAGGGATCAGTTGATCACCGCCATCTGTATGACAATAACGTCAAACTTATCTAGCAAGCCAACCGTTATCGATAAACGTTAATCAACTGATTATAATACAAAGTATACCCTGTGAACCTTAGCTGTTATCACACTAACTGTGGAGGACACTAGCTCCAACAGAAAGTTCTAACCTAACTGGGCTGGACCTTTCTTAGTCAAATCTATATTCTCAGGGGGTGCAGTTAAAATCACAGATCTAGACGGGAATGAATTCGCTAACCCTACCAACCTAGACCAGTTGAAACGATACTACCCTTAGCATGCACTAGGAAGCGCAACCCCACGTGTCGCTCATGCGACACGGAATAAAACCGGACCTAAGCCAGTTAAACTTAATGTCGCTATGCTCTTGCATTCTGACATTTGGATAATCCTCATGTCATCAAATAAATCGAAATGTACTTCTTTCAGGAGTAAGCAAGGCACACGCCGCCTTTTTCTAAGTTCATTACAAGCTCTTGCTCCGAACAATTATTCTTTTGTATTTTCTCGAACTACACACGTAGGCAATCCTTCATAGGATTCAACCATGCTATTATTTTCAAATGTGAATAGAAGAACATTTGCGTTTGTACTTGAAATTCAACAAGAATAATAAAAGAAAAACCATTAGTTTCTTAACTAACTCAAATCTTTATTCATTATCCAAAAATAATAATACTTCATATACAAAGAAATGCTGAAATAAAAAAAAAGCTAAGGCTAGGATTCTAAAAATCTCATCTTTTATTACAACTCAAACATAATACTAATACTACATAATAAAAACAGACTAAGGCTACTCTTCCATCTTGCCTTTGCCTTTGTCATCTTTGTCATCTTTCTTGTCTCGACCACGAGGGGGACGCTCATGCGTTACCTTAGACCTAATTATCAACGGTCTTTCTCGAGGTCTTGCTCTCCCATGTCTATCAATCACTACCCTCGCAACATGATTAGTTCTCGACTTCTTCGATGGATGCATGACTAGAAATCCGGCTTCCTCTTCGCGTTCATTCAAGTATTTCGACCTCTCCTTACCAGATTCATAAATCTTGCAATCCACCGGCCCGCGCTTTCTTAGCTTCTCGCGCTCTTCATGAGTACTAGCTCTCCTCCATTGCCGATATGAGTCAGATACCCATAGGGAGCCAACAGGAATAGGTATGAACCACATATTCCTTTGTACCCATCTCGTGGCCCACTCCCTACAATACTCTGCAGTATGAGCCAGGGCAGTCTGGGAACAGTATCAAGTTTCGGGATCCTCTGTCTAAGGCCCACTTGCCTCACCAGTCTTTCCGGAAAGATAGATACCATGAATTCCAAGCCAGGAATGCGAAGTGACCGAGTCAGATCCAACGACGATACCCCAGTCATCGACCTAAGGTGCCACCATGGCACAGTCCATCGGATCAAAGGGCGACCTTCACCTTTCAGTTTATTTTCCCAATAGTTGGGAATTCTGGAGAAGTCTACCATATAGAACCTAGTCCTCATGGTAATAGATCGAGCATGGCACCCGCGCACATCAACTGGGGGTTCAATCAATCGCAAGCACTCCATTAACCATATCTGGAGCACGCAAGCAAGAGTGTAAAAAAAAAGAACAATAAGAGACAAAACAATCACAAAAGAAGAAAGCACGTATTCTTACTTGCAAGATGACCGGACTCCCCACATATGGAAGCTCGCGGTTCGCCTTTCTATTATCTAGGCCAAGAATGATCTCTCCTAGGCAAAGGCGAGCTGGGCTCTTGCGTAGCTCCATTTGCTCCCCCAAGCTCAAGAAAAGAAGGTCTCCCCTCATCTCCTTGTCAACGTATCCTTGGAAGATCTAACTATGCAAAAGGCAAAACCCAAAGGCCCTGCGCCTCGCAACATAGGATAAAGAAGGGGAATCCCTATTTATGAATCGATTTAGAAAATAATGCATGCGGACACCCTTTGAGGTTACAAGACGGTCTACCTCAGCTTTGGCCAATCCAAGGATGTCCCTAAACTTGTTCTTATACCCTTGGGAGTTAAGGGGTATAACTGGAGCATCTTTTGGGTCCCTCCCCCCCCGAATGGCAGTTATTTCTTCCTGCAAAGGACAAATATTGCCTCCAGGAAAGGCAAATACATGCAAATTAGGGTCCCAGTACTCAAGACAAGCATCTAGGAAGGGTCTCACTACCTTCTCTAGTTTTAAGCTCAAGATCGTCCCTAGGTTGTAGGCACCCATATCATGTTTCTCAACATGGGTGAACTCATTTGCCTATTCTTTGAGACGGTTTTCAAAAGCACCCATTATGTTGCAAGTCTTTTTTAGGATTTGAGAATTTTTAAGTGAGAGACGGATTGTTGGAATAATTGTGTGAATAAACTCTTCAACCGAGCTCTCTATATATATTATTCGTCTTTTCCTAATTTTAACAGAGGTCTGATCACCTTAAGAGAAGACGCAGCAATAGCTGCGCCCTTTCGAAGAGTCGCGGCTCTTGCTGCGCCTCTTCCTCATGCATTTCTCAGAAGTTCCAGCTCTTGCGCCTTCCTAATTCGTGTTCGCCTATGCTTTCCTACTCCTATAGGATGTGGGTCTGGAAAATACGCCGAGTTACCAAGGTTTTGCATTTCTTAATCCTAGTCGGGTTCGGTTTTCTAGGTGATAATCAACATTTTTCGCCACTCACGCACACTTATTCATTTTTTTCATTTTCTTTTTTAGGAAAATCATTTCATTTCCATTTTTTATAAACTTCATATTTTTACATTTCCGTACATTTTTTCGCGTTTTATACATGCATTCATTTCGCGCTAGTTTAGGCTACTGATATGCCACATGTAAAATGTTTGAGTAGATTACTTGCTACATGTAATTTATGTGAGTTCTATTCCGGCGGCATGACGTCAGAAACCGTCAGCTACCAAACATGTCTTTAAACTAACCTACAGGAACAGAAGAAATCCAGTAATATCCGTGTACTGAAGTACCTCGGGGTAAGCTGGGGCTCAACGCCCGCCACCTCGATCTCCTGCGAAGATCAAATGGATCATCAATAAGTAATTTATCATTTGTCAAAATTCAAAATAATAAAAATCAAGCAATGCTTACCACGATCGGCCAATACGCCAATCTCCGACGAACAAACCCTGGGTAATCCTCGTCAGGAAGGAGAAGGGCGACCCCACTAGCACCAGCTAGGTCAGCCTGGATCTCAGCATTAGAAAGCTCCCTAAACATTGACCCCGGAGGATCGATGGGGATCGTGAAAGCATCACGAGAGCACTCCCGAGTCAAACGCTCGCCTAAGTACAAAAGGGGCCCATGGACGACCTCAGCAGCAACCGACTTGAGCTCCTAGGACGTAAAACCTCAGCTACGAAAGCTGGTGCGTCTGGGTAGTCAACCCAAGGCCTCGGAACCCACTAAGACAAAGAAAGAAATGGGTCATTCTTATGATCCAGTTCCAGACGATGATAAGACAAAAGATCATTCCTTATGATCTTTCTCCAAAATGAAAGACAAAAAACAAAACAACGGTCGGAGGTACTTACGTGCTCCAGCTGCAGGGCATTCACGCCCCTCCTACAGACATCATAAGAAGCACGTTGACTCTTCTTACGACACACTACCCAGTCCCTCACAACGGGGTACGCCCTCGGCTCAGGCTCCAACCTCTTTGGCGCGAAACCTGAAAAGTAGGAGTACACCCACGCCTGCATGAAAGGTAATAACAGTATCAACATCAAATATTTATCTTTCAATCAAAGTAAGATTATTAATCTTTTAATTAGGTTTCAAAGGAAGGTTCATACCTCCAGCAAGAGTCCAGGACCGACTGTAGCCCGAGAAGTCCTCTTCTCCATCAGCTCAGGCTTGACCATGACCCTCATGTAACGAGTGAGGATCGCAAAGCCAGGAGTAACCCAATCCCAGCGACCTAGGCTACTCAAGTAAGATAGGAAAGGAAGAATCTTCGTCGATAGCCTCTCCCCCTTGTCTCCTAAGTAAATCAAAGATAAGAACCATCACAACCAAAGTCGAGCCCTCTGCTCAATTGTACAAGGAGGATTAGCCACCATCTCTCCACCTATCCTCACTCTCGTCGGAGTCCTACCAGCAAAGTAGTCTCTAACATAAGAGCTCGGTACCAACCGTGGTAGAGCAGCCGCCCCTGCCGGCAGGTTCCAACCTACCAGCTGTCTCGCCTCCTCCGAGTTGACCCTCATGGCCACCGACGGCCACTCCAAGCTCTCCTCCCCACACGACAAACCATAAATCATGTCGTAATCCTCCAAAGTAAATCCGACCTCCCAAAAAAGGCATATGGAAAGTCGAAGTCGTATCCCAATAACGATCCAAGAAGGCCCAAATTAGGCAAAGGTTAGCCCGACTCTTCATTGCTCTGATCGACCTCCAGGCTCGGACCAGCTCTCCAAAGGTTCCTCCCCCAATAAGAGTCTTCTCTTCCTCGGTCAGCTTCTCGTACGCCTCCATCATGGTCGTGTAGCCAGAGAAGGACCTCATGTTCCCGGCCTCTTACAAATTTGAATTATGAAAGTCAAGATGCATTTTATATTTCAAAAGAAGTAGCAATCGAATATGGCAATGATAATCAAATACAAAGGCTTACCATGCTCCACACCGTCTTGTAAGACAGGTGGCCCTCCACCGCCCAAATGAGATGTCTACCATCCCATTTCTCAACCCACTCAGGTGCACCCGCCAGATGGTGTCCACCTCGTCCCATGGCAATCCTCTTCGGAACCTCATCCTCGGCCATCCCGGTCTCGTGCGCCACCTTGGCTGGTATATCTTCTCCCACACGGGAAAAAGAAGGCTCAAGATCTATGTCCATGGGAACTCTCCCTGGCATAGAAGGAATGCCACCTGCACATTTCAAACATGTCAAAAATGTTCAAGCAAATCCTCAGTGGTTTCAAACAAAGCACATTTTAAAAGTATTTCAAGTCATTTTCAAGAAGCTTTCTGGTCATCTTTGACCGTTCTTTCGAAAACTCGACTACACATGTAGGGTAAGGGTCAAATCAAGTCTAAAGCCTAATTTCGAGTTTGAGTCGAACATTTTACAGTATTTCACCATAATAGCGATTATACCCCAGAAAAGCGTCCTGCAGATATCGTCGCAAAATAAAAATCTAATGCTACAACAAGTTCACCCACTACACAAGGGTTCCAAAACACCAAGTTTCATAAAAAATGAGCTACCCTAAGGGCATTTTAAAAGCGGTTTTCGATTCAGTGAGTATCCGTCTCATTTGTTCAAAACTCGACGAAAACGAAAAAAAAAACACATGGCTATGTTCCTAACAAGGTCACTTGTTCATTCCTAATGTCAAAGTCTACCATACAAAGCTCCAATAGGCGCTAGTCCTAATTTTTGAGCTATTTGGAGGAAGGAAACCACAATTTTCAATACAAAATCGATCAAATATAAGCGATTAAAGCGATATTGGAATGTATACCTTGGTTTTTCATAGCTTTTGGAGCAATTTGATCAAGATTTCAACAAGTTTGGGTGAGTTTTGAGAGAATGGTTCGAGTTAATGTGATTCCGGATAAATAGAAATGATCCGTCTGTTCGCGTCTTTATCACACAGGGAAAAGCTCGGGAAGAAACGCAACAACAGCTGTGCCTCCTCCAAAGGTCGCAGGTCTTGCTGCGCCCTTTCCCCAGCGATGTTTCGCATAAATTTGAAAGTTGGTTACAAGTTCGTTACTTATAGGCCCAAGTCTTATGCGCCTCTTCTCCGACTTCTATTTTTTGCTTTGGTACTTTTTCAAGACCCGTGCCTCAGCAGGTTTTGAAACCGTCACGTCACCTCAACAAAGACCCATTTTTTCGGATATACAATCCGTGGGCCCATTTTTTATCCTCAAGATTTTTGTTACCCATATCCGAGCAGATTCTCAGAACGATTCAATCCTGACAGAATCCTCCATATATCAAGTTTCAACACGTGATTCGCTAACGAGAGTTCGCTTGAACACAGAGACAATCAGATTTTCTAATCCAGCGGCCGGCGAACCTCATTACGCATATTATCCCCAGTGGTTAGCAAGCTTCATCACGCGCCCTTTCAACGGCTGGTAAGCTTCGTCACGCGCCCTTTCAACGGCTGGCGAGCCTCATTACGCACCCAATGCCACGGCTGGCGAGCCTCATGACGCAACCTCAAGTCCAAGTAAGAAGATGCTCAGGTATGACTCCTTCTTATGGTTGGCGAGATTTTGTACGTAGTCTAATGGACTTTAAACGACCCTCCCCGACAGTCAACAAATTTTAAAATGTACCCGACGACAGGTGCTTGGTTCAGACCCCTGATTAAACCGCCTCGCGTTGCCATAGTTGTCAGGTTGGAATCTTCGATTGACCTAATGGCTATACTTTGACTTTTGCATTGTTCAAGCCTCAGTCAAAGTGGGGGTTCTGTAGATACCTCGAATCTACACCTTCCGCCAACCACCTAGTGATGATTGGGCAGCATGTTTTGTATGCGGAACGATTTGTGACAATTTGTAAGTTTATCGTCAAGCGATAGCTCAAACAGTTGTGTCTACCCCTTCGACGTCATCTAAATACCGTTATGGTCGTTTTGATAGTCATTAGAGTCATTTTGGAGTCTGGGTCAAAACCGCTTCATTTTCTATAAACCGTCTTTAAGAACCGTGTCTGAACGCTCGAAAATATTCTAGATATTTTAATGTTTCAACACTTATCTTTCTTCGTAAAATATGTTCATAATTTATTTTGAAAAGAATTCGAAATCTACCGCAATTCCCATAAAGAAACGCAGAAATCTTTCTTTCAAAGTAGAAAACTGCTCGGGAAACGACGCAACGGGTGGGGCGCCTCTTCC
This sequence comes from Heliosperma pusillum, assembly GCA_022085475.1. Classification (NCBI taxonomy): domain Eukaryota; kingdom Viridiplantae; phylum Streptophyta; class Magnoliopsida; order Caryophyllales; family Caryophyllaceae; genus Heliosperma; species Heliosperma pusillum. The sequence goes on along the minus strand of JAIUZE010045769.1, from coordinate 3,980 downwards.
AAGAGCCGCAGTTCCTGTTGCGCGTCTTCCCCAGCTCGTTTAACCTGTGTCCGGAATATTTTCTAGATTTATTTCCGTATTCGAGTTATTCCATAACTCTTCGGATCTATCCCTATATAAAGAGAGGTTCGTGCACACTACAAAGGCACGCGAGTGTTCCGCCCCTTCTTTCTCTTTCTTTGCATTCTAGATCTTGCTTTAAGCATTTTGACAACTACGTGCTTGATCAATCGACCACGTAAGCTCAGATCCTTTCTGGGTACCTGTAAGGTTATTGCATTGACCTACCAATTTGACCAACTCAACAATAATCAATTTTAATTAATTTAATCGATCGTTCCTCTTACGAGGGCACTTTCTTTACATTCGAGTCGAGCTGTCGCTAAATCGATAACTTTAATTCATATCTCGTTTCGTCAACATGTAAGTATGAGGGTGTTTAATCCCATCTTTTTTTTATTGTATTTTTATTTTAATTAATGTAAGATTCATGTCGGATTTATGTTAAAATTGTTTTCAAACCTTTTTCTTAGCCTTTCTTTATTTAGTTTGCTTTTACTTGGATCCCTAATATTCAATATTAGTGGGTTCTTGTCATCTATAAAATTGTGTATTTAGAGGTTAGGTTCGTCTATATTTAGTCTCTAGATTCATCTTTGATATAGTTAGAGCAAATTAATCTACTAAATCACTTAAATTCGACTTTTAGATCATTAATAAACCGTAAATCACCAACGAAGACTAAATGTTTGCGATTCTGGCTTCACAGCCTGAACCCAACTCGGGAACAGACGCTCAGAGTGATGCGCCTCTTTCAGAGGACGCACCTCCTGATGCGCCTGTTCAGGGCCGATTTCTGTCTCTGAACTTCCTGGTTTGCTTTGACGTAGTTTAATTAGTTAATTAACTGACTATTATCCGTATTATCGTTGCTAATCTGTTCGTTTTAGTTTTATTGGTTCTTTTATTTATTTCATTTAATTTTTCAAACATATTTCCGACATAGATCCCGTGATCATTGTAATCAATTGTAATATTTCCTTTATAGTTCTATTTAATCATTCTCTGATTTAATTAACTGTTCTCACATACAATTGAGTCCTAAATCCCGATCGACATAATTAATTGCTAAATTACATGTTCAACCGACATAGTCTAACCTCACATGCTAGGATTAAAACATGGATGTTGCATTGCATGCTTATAACCGACAACACATCAATTCAAGTACATAAGATTTTTTCTAATTATTAGTAGAGGCCGCTATCGAGGCGGGCGGGATTAGGTGTTCGATCAAAATAGCTTCCAAATACGTACCCTCACCCCTTACTCCAGATCTCTGTGAATATCCATGTTCATTGGCATCCACGAGAGTCATTCTAGACATAGAATGCTAAGGGTAACGAATCTTAGTGTTCATGTCATTCCTTTGTGTCTTGACATGACATAAAGTATTCGAACGGTTCCAACTTCTCACAAAAGTTGGTGGCGACTCCACAAATGCGTGTTTTCACGCTTGTCCCTCGTTTCTCCAAGCCGTGGTACCCCGTGCACCACGGTTTTGGAAAGGATTGTGAAACCCGTGTATCACAGACTTCAAAAAAGCAAGTCCCAAAGATGACTTCCCTCAACAACATATTGACATATTGGTAGATAATACAGCGAATCACGCATTAGTATCCTTCATGGATGGGTATGCCGGGTATAATCAGATCAAAATGGTCGAAGAAGACATGTATAAAACAACTTTCGTCACTCCATGGGGCACATACTGCTACACAGTTATGCCATTTGGACTAATTAATGCTGGAGCTACATACCAACGTCCCGCAACTACGTTACTGCATGACATGATGCATAAAGAAGTGGTGTTATACGTAGATGATATGATTGTCAAATCCAAAGACAGGATAGGACACATCGACAATTTTCGCAAGTTCTTCCTCAGACTACGCAAATACAACATGAGACTCAATCTTCAGAAATGTGTATTCAGATTAACTTCAGGCAAACTCGTAGGACATGTCGTCAGCCAGAGAGGAATAGAAATTGATCCATCCAAGATCAAAGCCTTAATAAAGATGCCACAACCCCAAATAGAGAAGGAAGTTAGAGGTTTTGTGACACCCTCAAATTTGCGGAAAGATAAAAACAATAATTTAAATAAATAAAAGATGAGAATACGTTTCTAATAGGTTCACTTTAGTGAAAATCGGTAAATTTTAAAACCGGAACCTACTATTAAATATATTCATCATAACAAAGGTGTCATAAATAAAAAGGTTCATAATAAAAGGAAAATAATGTTATACATAAGAATTATCTAAAACACGGGAGACATATCCCCCGTATAAATACGGAAATAAAAGTGTATCTAATAATATACAAACTATGAACCGAATATAGGTCCAAGGTAAAATACTTCGCTCGCTAGCTCGTCATGTACCCCAAAATATGCATCACCACCTGTTCGACCGCATTAAATATAAACACGGAAGCCACAGTCAGTGGGGAGTAACTCCGAGTCCTCCCAGCCACGAAATGTCAAGTTTAATAAAACATGAATAACATAAAAGCAATGTATATGGACAATACAAAACTTTAACATATATGATATGCTTTTCATGTTATGAAACAGATAACTAACAAATAACCTAGCATGTGAAAGCTATCATGTGAAACCGATAATAAACTATAACTCGAGGTAGGGAAGCTGGTATGCTAGCTCAGAGGTTCCTCTCAGAAACATGGCCGTGATACACTCACACCCTAATCAACACGTAATCATGTGAATCAGTTAACAACCGGTAATCCAAACTCTATCAACCTTAGCCGGCTTGCATCTCACCCTCTAAGATTCATAGAATCATACAAACATGAAAGACCAATACTTCTACAAACAGGCACAAGTTCTTAGTGACGTCAATAGAAGACTTCTGTAACTCAAGTCTATACCACGAGGTAGGATATACTTACATATTTAGGCTCAGCGGTCACACTAATGACATGACCCAAATACCAAGCACACATCTGGGCTCAGCGGTTACTCTAATAACATGGCCCAGATTCAAAGCACATATCTTAGCTCAGAGGTTACCCTAATAACATGTCCAAGATACGACTCAACCCTAAACCTAGACTGCGCAGACCTAGAGAAATGCGAAGATCCATCGCATCCAAGACCCATGATACAATCACATGAGTACCCCTAAGAAGATCCATCAAAGGGTTGGCTAGTACTAAAGCTGGCTCCATTTCCCAAAGTGGAAACCATGGCAGCCATGCCCCGACTTGAAGATCCATCAAGCCGGAACACAAAAGCTATTAAGCAGTGAACATATACTCGTTAAAGATAGTAAGGCCTATCAATGTCATGGTCCAAGATACTCATTTAGAATTAGAATGGTCAAGACGCCATATACTCATAATTTTCTATGGGTACTTAGTCAACACGACACCAACCATATAATTAAACAGTCACGGGAAAAACATCCTATCATGTGACTAATTACATATAAATCATATTCAAATATCATATCGCCTCATATCCACTAAGGCTAATTCAATAATTAAATAAAACCTTACTTGAAGACAAATCCCCGACCCGAGTCCCGCGACGGGTCATCAGTCAAAACGGGGCTGACTAGATCTTAGTTTGACCAAACCCGTTTGGCCAAACCGGCTAGAAACAGAGTCTTAGCCATCAAGGCTTGAACATAAGAATATCACATTCATTTCATGTTACTTCATTCTATTTCTAACATGTGAATTTATTAATTCTTACCCAAAACCCGCTTTACTTAAAGGATATAACTTTAAACTATAATCTCGTATTATAATTTCTAACATGTGAGAAATAATAATTTTATGAAAAACCTTTTTAATTAAATATTTTACTTATTAATATTTCCCACTTGCTAAATATTACAAAACACGATAAAAATGACGATAACTCAAAACCGTCACAAGTCCCAAAGTGG